>CM072161.1:22245521-22373564 GCA_036850595.1 Rhyacichthys aspro
TTTAAAGTCACTGTATTTCACAAAATAGTCTGTATTTAACCCTGTTTTACTGATGACAGGTGTAATCTGTTGTAATGAGCAGAGCCTCTTATAGACATCTGATGGAAAGGGAGTGATTTTTACCATTGGTTTTAATGAGCGAGATGCAAACTTTACTGTAAGAAAATTAGATAAACCCCACCTTTTTGTGAAGGTGTAGTTTACGTTCTCATATTTTAATGGTGCAGTTTTTAACTCTGGGTAGTATGTTGTTGTTTTTTTAATGTTTAACGGTGCTGTATTTTTTCAGCTGCAGGAAAGTCCACGTTTGTGCGTCTGCTGCAGAAAACCTGTGATGACTGGGAGGTGATCCCTGAACCCATCGGGAAGTGGTGCAACGTTCAGAACGACAGCGAGGACGTCTACCAGGTCAGACATAATATAATATAACATTTATCAGGTCAGACATACATAATATAACATTTATCTGGTCAGACATACATAATATAACATTTACCAGGTCAGACATACATAATATAACATTTATCAGGTCAGACATAATATAACATTTATCTGGTCAGACATACATAATATAACATTTACCAGGTTAGACATACATAATATAACATTTACCAGGTTAGACATACATAATATAACATTTACCAGGTCAGACATAATATAACATTTACCAGGTTAGACATACATAATATAACATTTACCAGGTTAGACATACATAATATAACATTTATCTGGTCAGACATACATAATATAACATTTATCTGGTCAGACATACATAATATAACATTTATCTGGTCAGACATACATAATATAACATTTATCTGGTCAGACATACATAATATAACATTTACCAGGTCAGACATACATAATATAACATTTATCAGGTCAGACATAATATAACATTTATCTGGTCAGACATACATAATATAACATTTACCAGGTTAGACATACATAATATAACATTTACCAGGTCAGACATACGTAATATAACATTTATCAGGTCAGACATAATATAACATTTACCAGGTCAGACATACATAATATAACATTTACCAGGTCAGACATAATATAACATTTACCAGGTCAGACATACATAATATAACATTTACCAGGTCAGACATACATAATATAACATTTATCAGGTCAGACATAATATAACATTTATCAGGTCAGACATACATAATATAACATTTATCAGGTCAGACATACATAATATAACATTTACCAGGTCAGACATACATAATATAACATTTATCAGGTCAGACATAATATAACATTTACCAGGTCAGACATACGTAATATAACATTTACCAGGTCAGACATACATAATATAACATTTACCAGGTCAGACATACATAATATAACATTTATCAGGTCAGACATAATATAACATTTATCTGGTCAGACATACATAATATAACATTTATCTGGTCAGACATACATAATATAACATTTATCTGGTCAGACATACATAATATAACATTTATCAGGTCAGACATACATAATATAACATTTATCTGGTCAGACATACATAATATAACATTTATCTGGTCAGACATACATAATATAACATTTATCAGGTCAGACATACATAATATAACATTTATCTGGTCAGACATACATAATATAACATTTATCTGGTCAGACATACATAATATAACATTTATCTGGTCAGACATACATAATATAACATTTATCTGGTCAGACATACATAATATAACATTTATCAGGTCAGACATACATAATATAACATTTACCAGGTCAGACATAATATAACATTTACCAGGTCAGACATAATATAACATTTACCAGGTCAGACATAATATAACATTTACCAGGTCAGACATACATAATATAACATTTATCAGGTCAGACATACATAATATAACATTTACCAGGTTAGACATACATAATATAACATTTACCAGGTCAGACATAATATAACATTTACCAGGTCAGACATAATATAACATTTACCAGGTCAGACATACATAATATAACATTTACCAGGTTAGACATACATAATATAACATTTACCAGGTCAGACATACATAATATAACATTTACCAGGTCAGACATACATAATATAACATTTATCAGGTCAGACATACATAATATAACATTTATCTGGTCAGACATACATAATATAACATTTACCAGGTCAGACATACATAATATAACATTTACCAGGTCAGACATACATAATATAACATTTATCAGGTTAGACATACATAATATAACATTTACCAGGTCAGACATAATATAACATTTACCAGGTCAGACATACATAATATAACATTTACCAGGTCAGACATACATAATATAACATTTACCAGGTCAGACATACATAATATAACATTTACCAGGTCAGACATACATAATATAACATTTACCAGGTCAGACATACATAATATAACATTTACCAGGTCAGACATAATATAACATTTATCTGATCTAACCCAAGTAAACACAAAATGCAGTTTTTAAGTGATTAAGTTTTGCTCCAGATGTAATGGGACAGACTCCTTCCAAAAAGCTCAACTTTTGTCTCGTCACAGAATATTCTCAAACGTTTTGGATCATTCAGATGTTTTAAGTAACAGTGAGACTTTGTTCTTGTTGGTTGTGCTTTTGCGTCTCTTGCGTTCAGCAGCTCTAGCAGTGATCAGGTCTGAGTGAAGTTAGAAACTAAACTCAGCTTTGTTTTAACAAGGGGGGTAATTACTTTTTCACATAGAGGTAGGTATGTTTGTATAGCCTTTTTCCTTAATTAATAAAACATCGATTATCAATTAAAAACAGACCGAGACCTTCAGGACCAGACCGAGACCTTCGGGACCAGACCAGACCGAGACCTTCGGGACCAGACCAGACCGAGACCTTCGGGACCAGACCAGACCGAGACCTTCGGGACCAGACCAGACTGAGACCTTCGGGACCAGACCAGACAGAGACCTTCGGGACTAGACCTGATCATTGGTAATTGATTGTCTGCAGGAGCTGAGTTCTTCTCAGAAAAGTGGAGGAAACCTGCTGCAGATGCTCTACGACAAACCCAGCCGCTGGTCCTACACCTTCCAGGTAAATACACACCTGAAGGAGGCTCCGCCCACAGAGTGATTATTGATGGGTTATTGGTTCTGTTCCAGAGTTACGCCTGTCTGAGCAGAGTGCGGTCGCAGCTGCAGCCTCCTTCCATCAAACTGCAGGAGTCGGAGCAACCTGTGCAGTTCTACGAGCGCTCCGTCTACTCCGACAGGTAACTGCACCTGGGCAGGTGAACACACACCTGGGCCTGAGCTCAGATGAACTGTTGCTTTGGTAAAGGTCCAGGTCAAAACTTCATCAGGTGGAGCCCCCCCACCTGATGATAAATAAATAAATATAAATAACCCGCAATAGGCGAAATCCGCAAAGTAGTCATCTTTATTTTTTACAGTTATTCTATATGTTTTACCACACACTTTATACACTCTTCTCAGACAGGCATTAACATTTTCTCACATTTCTCTCTTGTTTAAACACTCTCAAAGTTCAAACCTTAGCATCTTCCTGTGTCTTTTGGGTGAACCGCAGGTGTCTTTGTCGGTGCAGAACGTTTCGTTGACATTGTGGGTTTTGTCGGAGAAAACTTGCAAACATACAGCACTTCAGAGTCACACTGCTAGCATCAAACATTTATGTAAATTTGGCCGAACGCATTCTGTACTGAACAGGAGACACGGAGGAGATTGATGACAATGGTCTACAGTCCCTCAGCCAATCAGGACGCAGAACACAATGGGCGGGTTCTCCCTTAGCCAATCAGGACGCAGAACACAATGGGCGGGTTCTCCCTTAGCCAATCAGGACGCAGAACACAATGGGCGGGTTCTCCCTTAGCCAATCAGGACGCAGAACACTGCACGTTCATACAAAAAGAAGCAACAACAAAAAAGCATGCAAAATTGCTCTAAAAAAAATCAGCGAAACAGCAAAAGGTGAACCGCGTTATAGTGAGGGACAACTGTATATTTATATATTTAACACTCACCCGAGATGGGCGGGGACTCACCCGAGACGGGCGGGGACTCAGACTAAAGCCTGTGTTGTGACAGGTACGTGTTCGCCTCGACGCTGTTTGACAGTAACAGTCTGACGGAGTCTGAGTGGAGCCTGTATCAGGACTGGCACAGCTGGCTCCTGGACCAGTTCCACCCACACCTCCACCTGGACGCCTTCATCTACCTGAGAGCTCAGCCACAGGTCTGGTCCGATCCATCTAAAGCCTGCCTAAAATCCAACTAAACCTGGTCTTACCCGGTCTTACCCTGTCTTCAGAGGTGTATGCAGAGGCTCCTTCATCGAGGCCGAGACGAGGAGCAGGACATTCCTTTGGATTATCTCCAACAGCTCCACTTCAAACATGAGGCCTGGCTCTACCACCGCACACTCAGGTAACACTCACCTGTGACCCTCAACCGTGACCTATGACCTTCAACCGTGACCTCACCTGTGACCTGTCTGTTCCAGACTTGACTTTGAGTACCTGAACCAGATCCCAGTCCTGGTTCTGGACGTGGACCAGGACTTTAAGAAGGATGGGATCCAACAGCAGCAGCTCCTGGACCAGGTCTGCACCCAACTCTCAAGTTTATTCATGTTTTTAAATCTTATTAACACACCTGTCTGTCTCAGGTGAAAGACTTCCTGTCCACACTCTAAACCGACCAATCGGAGCGTCCTCCGGTTCAAACGGACCAATCGGAGCGTCCTCCAGTTCAAACCGAACAATGGGTCATGTCATTTCAGTCTTTAAAAGGCTTTTTGTGTAAATTAATGTAAATATTACTGTAATATTTGATTTTGGTGTTTGTTTTTTCTTTTTAATTCTTGTGTAATGTTGTTAATGAGACTAAGCCAAACTCATGAGACCAACTAAAACCTGTGAGCTTTACAGAATAAGAATTCTTTCAGAATATTTTATTGCTTTATTCAGACTAAATTTGGTTAACATTCTTTTTTTTCCTACCGCTTAGTCCCGTTTGGAGGCAGCTTTGGGCCTGAGGGGGTCACTCTGGACATTGGCCAGTTCATCGCAGGGTTAACACTTAGAGATGAACATTGACAGACCATTCACTCTCATTCACTCACTAGGGATACTTTAGAGTTGTCAGTTGACCTATACGTGCAGGTCTTTGGACGGTGGGAGGAACCTGGAGAGAACCCACGGAGACACGGGGAGGACAGACTCCACAGAAAGACAAGAGTTAGCTGACGATGTTTGAACTCACAACCTTCTTGCTGTGAAGCAGGAGTGCTAACCACTCTGCTTGAGAAACATTTAAATCTTTTTAAAAGACTGATCTAATATGACTGAACTGAGCTAAACCTGTAGAAAATAAAGTCCTGAGTCAAGATGGTCTGAGTTTGAATTGAGTCTTGTTCTGTTTTGCCTTTGAATTTATTTTTACTGACAGTAAACGCTCTGTGATGTGTTCAGGTACAGTCTTAAATGAATGTATAATTTAAATCATGATCTTGCTTTAGATCATCAGAATAAACTACATAAATTTCTAAAAAATATAAATACCACCTGAATACCTCAATGATTGCTCTTGAGTCTGAAGGTTCCAAAAAGAGTGACCTCTAACCTTTATCTAATGACTGAACCTCATTTTCTCCAAAGGATGTGTCTCTGAAACACTCTTAAAAAACACTCAACACAGTTTTGATGATGTCTTTTATTGGTTACTGTAGAGAATCACAGCAGCAGGAAGTGACATCATCAGCTTGCAGAAGCCCCACCCTTAAAATTAAAACTCAACATAAAAATCAAAGCCAGTCACAGCTCGTTTAAGAGTGATGTGACAGGAAGTGAGGTTAAAGGCTACATAAATATACTCTATTAATATATGATCAGCTTTTATTAAAATATATCAGAGCCTCACAGAAAACTGGGTTAGGAGGATCTGACCTGGTCTTACCCGGATCTGTGAGGCTCTGGGTAATACACTGGTTAAAGGCTTGTGTGCGATTTTCAGCAAAAAAAGTGTCGAATACAGAGAAACTTCATCAGAAGAAACTGAGTCACATCTGGAAAAAAAAAAAAAATATTGAAACAAAACATGTTTTTCACCTGAAATGAGTTTATTCTTCAAAAGAACAAGGTGAGTCAGGGTCAGAGGTCAGGGTGGTACCTGGGGGTCAGAGGTCAGGGTGGTACCTAGGGGGTCAGAGGTCAGGGTGGTACCTGGACGGTTGCTCGCTGCAGCCACTGCTCTTTGTCACTGTTCACTTTGAGACATGAAAACAGGTCACAGACGACGGGCAGCGCTTTGTCCTGAAACAGACAAGAACCTGTTCAAATCCCACTAAAACCTGCTCAAAACCATCTTAAACCTGTTCAGATCCCTCTAAACCCTACCTGAGCATTGGTCCGTTTCTTGAGCAGCCACTTGTCATCCTCAGGTGAGAAGTGGGCGGAGTTTGGGGAAGGTGCTGGTGTCTTATTGGCTGGTGTCTTTAGTGGAAGGACCCACTCGTCAGCCTGAAGGGGGCGCTGGAACGGAGAGCTCTCCTCCCTACAGGCCTTCTCCTCACAAGAAGAGGTGGGGTTAGAGCAGGAAGAGGCGGGGTTAGAGCAGGAAGAGGCGGGGCTGGGGGTCATGGGGTGGAGCCAGGCCTCGAGAATGGCCTGAACCTGAAACAACAGAAACAGTTATGTTCAGCTGACTTTTATTTACTGCTAATGTTACGAACTTTGATGAAAGATTTACATCTTTTGGATTTTGTTGGTGCTGTGCACAGAAATAACTGAATCCATCTAAAACCTGTTCAAAACCAACAAAAACCTGCTCAGACCCTGTCTCACCTTCTGCTCCCTCTCGATGAAGGAAAAGGGTGTCTTCTTGGCAGTAGGCGTGTCTTTAGTGGAGGTGGGCGTGTCTTTAGTGGAAGTAGGCGTGTCTTTAGTGGAGGTGGGCGTGTCTTTAGTGGAAGTGGGCGTGTCTTTAGTGGAAGTGGGCGTGTCTTTAGTGGAGGTGGGCTTGTCTTTAGTGGAAGTGGGCGTATCCCTGAGCAGGACTCCATTCTTGTCTCGTCCGTCCTGTTTCAGGAGCCACTGGTTCAGGGCGTCTCGTCCACAGTTCTCGTCACAAACACAGCTCCTCAGAGAAGAACAGCACTGATTGGCCCTGCAGACCTTCTCCACTGGGACCACCTGTAGACCAGGAAAGACCAGGATTAGACCAGGTGTAGTACAGAGAGAAACAAGACAGAGGCTAGTTCAGTTAATCACCTGTTGAAGCCAGGCCTCCAGAGCAGCCTGAGCGGTCTTGGTCTGGTCCTGGTTTGGGGTCTTGGTCTGGTCCTGGTTTGGGGTCTTGGTCTGGTTCTTGTTGGAGTCCTGGTTCAGGGTCTTGTTGGAGTCCTGGTTCAGGGTCTTGTTGGAGTCCTGGTTCAGGGTCTTGTTGGAGTCCTGGTTCAGGGTCTTGTTGGAGTCCTGGTTCAGGGTCTTGTTGGGGGCGTGGCCTGTGGGGCTTGGGGGCGTGGCCTTCAGGCAGCGCAGCAGACCTAGGTTCTCGATCTCGAGGCTGGTCGGGTGTTTACAGGAGGAACAGTCGCCTCTCAGCAGCCAATCAGAGCTCTCCCAGCGGTCTTCAAAGGGTCGCAGCACCGCCCCCCAGGTCTCCCCGGTGACAGGCTCCTCCCCCAGGGTCTCCATGGCGACAGGCCCCACCCCCTCAGCCTCCACCAGCTCTGATTCGTCAATCTCCTCAAAGGAAAAGCAGGAGCTGCAGCTGCTGCTCCGCCCCCTGTCACCAAGGCCATCGCTAAGGGGTGTGGTCTCCTGAACAAGCCACGCCTCCAGGTCTCTGAGCTGACCCCAGGCCTTAAAGAAGTCAAACCGGGTCAAGCCCGGACTCTGGGTCTGAAACAGAACCGAGTAAAGCCCAATCAGATCCAATTAAAACCTGTTCAAATCTACACACAGACAGTCTCTCAGTCACATTATGAGCCCTTGTTCTGTGGTTCTCCCTGAGGTTCACCTCTGACCCTGATGGAGGGTCAAAGGCCATGGGTCTTGAACAGTCTGTGTACTAAGTTGTTTTTGTGAAGCCCTTAAGTTAAGTGAACTTAAGTTAAAGCTTAAAGCACATGAAGAATGGAGAAAGTAAAGACCAGTGGAATAACCCTGTCAGCAGTAACTCTGCAGTGCTTTATAACCTTCCACAGAAACACACTGTGACTGACAAAGAAAACTGTTCAAAATGTTCTGAAAACATTTGGTGGGTCTCACCTGAGGCGCTTTGTGCACTGCCAGCCAATCCTGAGGCTTCTGGCTGCTCTGGTAACCCACGGCAACGCTCTTAGACCCCGCCCCCAGCAGCCAGTCGCTTAGAGCGCCCTCTGTCTTCTGCTCAGAGAAACACACCAGTCAGAAAGACAACACAGATTTACCCCAACCCTCACCTGTCTCTGTGGGCGGGGCTAGGTCTCACCTGTCTCTGTGGGCGGGGCTATGTCTCCCCTGTCCCTGTGGGCGGGTCAATGTCTCCTCTGTCTCTGTGGGCGGGGCTAGGTCTCACCTGTCTCTGTGGGCGGGGCTATGTCTCCCCTGTCCCTGTGGGCGGGTCAATGTCTCCTCTGTCTCTGTGGGCGGGGCTAGGTCTCACCTGTCTCTGTGGGCGGGGCTATGTCTCCCCTGTCTCTGTGGGCAGGGCTAGGTCTCCCCTGTCTCTGTGGGCGGGGCTAGGTCTCACCTGTCTCTGTGGGCGGGGCTAGGTCTCACCTGTCTCTGTGGGCGGGGCCATGTCTCCCCTGTCTCTAAGGGGCGGGGCCATGTCTCCCCTGTCTCTAAGGGGCGGGGCCATGTCTCCCCTGTCTCTAAGGGGCGGGGCCATGTCTCACCTGTCTCTTGGGGGCAGGGCTCTGGGCAGATGACATCACTGCTCCGAACGATGTAATAGCGCAGCGTAGAGAGCGGGAGTCTCCGTGGAAACAAAGGTCAGGGGTCTCCTCAGGGGTCAGGCTCAAGGTAGATAGACTGAGGACAGACAGGACACAGACACGTCAGATGTGTTTACCTGTCCATGAGGAGCTCAGGTGTGCGTTTACCTGTCCATGAGGAGCTCAGGTGTGTGTTTACCTGTCCATGAGGAGCTCAGGTGTGTGTTTACCTGTCCATGAGGAGCTCAGGTGTGTGTTTACCTGTCCATGAGCAGGGTCAGCTGGTGGGTCAGGTGGTTCCTCAGGTCGTTGCTGATTGGTCGGTTGAGTTGGTCTGAGATGAGCTCGAACTGTCCTCTGAGCTGCAGCAGGACACACAGAGAGTTACCTGAATAGGTGAGTTCAGGTGTTCACTCAAAGTAAACCTGACCTGCTCTGACTATGCACGTATTGATAACTTATCAGTTATTGGCACTAAAGATCAATAAACCATTAACAACCTGCAGGACGTCACCTGATGTTTACGTTTTATTAATTAATGCACAAAAATAGATTAATAACGAAAATAAAGCTTTTCTTTTAACGAAAGCCTTTTTTTTATTGATTATTAAACTGTTACTTAATTTATTTTTAATTTAAAGCCCTTAACTCTTCCTTTTAACTATTCATCACTTGGAACAAAGACAGTTGTACCGTTCTGTCTTTAGGTGTTTCCTTTAGTTTAATTCGCTTTATCAGCTTCACTGCAGCCTTTATTATAAACAAACCGTCACGGTTTCAGATTTGTTAAATTGATGCTTGAGACGCTTTATTATTTATTGATTATCAGTATTCTGTTGTTCTCTTTACATGTTTGTTTTAGTTTAGATCAGTCCAGGAGTCTATAAAAACTCTTAAACTGCAGCAGAAGCAGCTCCAGTTAAACTTCAGACTCAGAACAGACTCAACTCTGATGGGACTGTGTCCAGTGAGACCTGAGCACTCTGAGTATTATCCTCTAAACTCTAAAATCCTCAACAGGACCAGCTCATGACTCTCTTGCATTTTCCCCTCGGAGCTTGTGTTAGTGGCTAACGTTAACAGCTAACGTTAGCGCACACGCAGCATTTAAAGCAACACTAATTATTTCAGAACAAGCACCAATGAAGGAAAGCAGCTGATTTTCCATCAACTGTTCATTTAAACCTGTGCAGATACATTACCTTTTCTAAGTTCAAATCACAGCACTTTTAAATTGTGTTTTCATGTTTACAACTGTGGTACATGTTAACATACATATACCTGGTCCGTTTTTACAGAAGACTGATGTCTTTAAAATGAGCTACAATCAGATTTTGTTTGGTGCAGAACCAAACCTCAACACAGTGAGATGTCCCACATCTCCACATGTGAAGTGTTTCTGTTGATCCACGTTTTAGCCATAATTTGTACTGTTCCTCTTCGAGCTGCGATCACTGTGCGTGTTTATCTCTGATCTGTTCCAGCAGGGGGCGCACATCCAAAAACACTGGCAGATTCCTCTAGAGCACACATGTCAAACTCAAGGCGGCCCTTTGCAATGTTTTATGTGGCCCCTTCATTTAGTCGTTTACATTTTTGGCACGCGTTTTGAACAGGTTTTAGATGGATTTGAACAGGTTTTAGATGGATTTGAACAGGTTTTAGATGGTGTTGCATTTTGCTACAAAGATTAACCTACCATCACCTACTACAACCTGTTCAAATCCAACTAAAACCTGATCAAATCGGACTACAACCTGTTCAAATCCAACTAAAACCTGTTCAAATCCAAATAAAAGCTGTTCAAATCCAACTAAAACCTGTTCAAATCCAAATAAAAGCTGTTCAAATCCAACTAAAACCTGTTCACAAATGAAAATGAAATTTCACATTCAAAATTTGATCTCCTTCGGCCCCTGAAAGGATTCCTATTAACTATCGCGGCCCTTCACCACTTTGAGTTTGACACCTCTGCTCTAGAGCCACATGAGCCGTGTTTTCTTTACGGCAAAATGCAATAAATATTTTTTTACTAAGAAGAAAATGACTCAGTAGATTGTGAATTATTGTTAAAGGAACACAATCGAGCAGGAACCTGTGTCCACTGGTGTGTGTAAGAAGTGTAGAACATACTGATTAATCAACACGGCATTTAAATCAGTCAAGTTCTTAATGACAATTAATCGATTATGAGTTATTCATGAACAGCCCTAATTGGGCCTGACCCTGTTCTGGCTCAGCAGCTATTGATGATTGATCAGTTATTGATCACTCACCCTGTTCATCTGATGAAGCTGCTGTTGAAGCGTCTCGCTCTTGATTTGCTCCAGAATCTCGACTTGTCCCAAAAGCCACAGCTCTCGGCAGCGCAGCGCCTCCTGCTGGCGGCTCACGCAGCTCTGCAGCTGCCCCCGAACCTGCAGCGACAGGGTTAGGGTCAGTTCTGCTCTCAATAAACAACAATAAACAACAAAAAACAACAAAAACCACCACTCGCTCTCAGTGCTGCTGTTATAGTCTCTATTGTATGTTATGACTAGGTTTTTGGTTGTTTTCCTCCATAAACAGTAAGTTTATTGTCCTGCTGAGACAACTCTAACAACGCCAGACCTAAGATGCTATTTTGGGATAAACAAGTGAAGTCTGGCGTGTTTTGTGTCATTTGAGTATCACAGGTGAGTATCACAGGTGAGTATCAGAGCGAGTCTGATCCTGAGGAGCTCCAGCTCAAACCAGTTTCCTCCCGTTTCAGCTGGATTCCTTTCAGAGAAACTACAATTAACCCAAGAGTAAACAGCCTTTTCAGAGATTAAAGTCTGAAACTAAGCCCACACCTGTCACTGAGTCCGGCTCAGGTCTGATTGTTCGAACTGTCCCTGAACGCTCCACGGTCTTCACTCTTGCTGTCCGGTCGGCTTCTGTCTTTGCTCTAACCTGTCTCTGATTTAAACCCTTCCTCTGTCCCTCCTCTTCTTCTTTTATGAGTTCAATCATTGAATGTGACTCACCTCCAGCTCGTCTCAGGCTTTACTCTTCGTCCTTTTTAATGGTTCTATATTCAGTTAAACACCTTTATTCCTTTATCACCTGTGGTTTACAGCTGTTATTTCTGACTCAGGCTGATATCCTCCCCCTGCTTTTGTCTCCCTTTCTTCAGTTTAATCTCTAAACACAAACAGACCCCAGACTCTGTCATCAACAGATTTACTCAGATTTACCTGTTTACTGCGGCCTTGAGTCACATGACTTGACTCACCTGGTTCAGTCTTCAGCAAAGATGCAGGTATTATCTGATAAACCACCTGCTCCCTCTGTGTTAGTGAATATTTACGGTTCATATTTCAGAGGCCAGTGTTTCCCACATGAACCAAAAACATTTTCTGTCTGACCTCGGGGGCTTCAGGACAGACCTGAGACCCTCGGCAGAGACAGAGGGACAGGTACAAACAGGTGTGTCTTACCTCAGAGGCGTTGTCTCGCAGCAGTTTCTCCGTCTTTAAAACTGAGAGTATGGCCTGCTCCAGCTGCTGCTGAGCCGAGAGACAGTCTTCCACAGGATCCATCACTGGCCTGAAAAACAACCAGACCTACTTTAGTCCTACTGAGACCGGACTACTCGGGCCTGAAAAACAACCAGACCAACTTAAGTCCTACTGAGACCGGACTACACGGGCCTGAAAAACAACCAGACCTACTTTAGTCCTACTAAGACCGGACTACTCGGGCCTGAAAAACAACCAGACCTACTTTAGTCCTACTGAGACCGGACTACTCGGGCCTGAAAAACAACCAGACCAACTTAAGTCCTACTGAGACCGGACTACACGGGCCTGAAAAACAACCAGACCTACTTTAGTCCTACTAAGACCGGACTACACGGGCCTGAAAAACAACCAGACCAACTTAAGTCCTACTGAGACCGGACTACACGGGCCTGAAAAACAACCAGACCTACTTTAGTCCTACTAAGACCGGACTACACGGGCCTGAAAAACAACCAGACCTACTTTAGTCCTACTGAGACCGGACTACTCGGGCCTGAAAAACAACCAGACCAACTTTAGTCCTACTGAGACCGGACTACACGGGCCTGAAAAACTACCAGACCTACTTTAGTCCTACTGAGACCGGACTACACGGGCCTGAAAAACAACCAGACCTACTTTAGTCCTACTGAGACCAGACTACACGGGCCTGGAGGACTGAAAGGGTCTCTGTGGGTCTCTGATAGTCCTCTGTGGAAGAGTCTAGTCCTGATAAAACCTGGTCTGACCCTGGTTTTATGTCCAAACACAGAGTTATCAGGACTCACAGCTGAGTCCACGCCCAGAGTTTAATCTGGGGCACTTCCTGTTTCATGAAAACACTTTCACTGAAGAGGAACCAAGACCAGGCTGAACCAGGTCTGAACCAGGAACCAAGACCAGGCTGAACCAGGAACCAAGACCAGGCTGAACCAGGTCTGAACCAGGAACCAAGACCAGGCTGAACCAGGAACCAAGACCAGGTCTGAACCAGGAACCAAGACCAGGACTGAACCAGGAACCAAGACCAGGACTGAACCAGGAACCAAGACCAGGACTGAACCAGGAACCAAGACCAGGCTGAACCAGGAACCAAGACCCGGTCTGACAGTGCTCAGAGTCATCTTTAGGTTAAGCTCTTACAAAATAAAGGCTCAGGTTAAACACTGGACTGTTTTCCTTGTGTTATACTTTGTCAGAAAAGAGTCAAACCAGGGCCATCCACATTTCCACATATATAATTTATTGTGATTTAATGTTAATAAATAAATATAAGCATAATCTCTTTTGTCATAGAATCATGAAAGGTTTACCCTAAATCATATTGAGACTCCGGACTTATATATGGGTCTGTTTTTAAACTGTAAACAGCAGTGACCTCCCACTCAGAGGTTTCTGAATAAAGCCAGTGTTTGAGGTTTAGACTCAGAAGCTTAAATCTGTTCTTTTACGAGCACTTGGAGGGAAAAGGAGATGAGTTCAGGTGACTGTGACTCGTTGGATTAATGTAAGTGTTCAAGTAAACGCTGAGGTCAGTGACGTCCTGTGTTTTTAATAAAATTCTATTCACTGTGGGTTTATCCAGACGCTACGGAGGCCCAGAGGGAACACAGACAGAAAAACTCACAGCAGGCGCGTAACAAACAAATATTCTGTTTTTTTGGCTTTAATCTGAACAGAAACATCCAAAAATGTACAGATATCTGGGATGGGATGTTTTTGTTTGAAACTCATCCCTGTTTCGGACCTCAGTGTTTTTTAATATTCTGCGAATTATGTCAGAGCTGTGGGTGATTATTGGGCTATGAAAATTAAAATAAAATAAAAACGGGACTGAATTATTGTGAATGAGTAAATCTGTTCTAATGTCAAAATACAAAAACGAAAAGCTCTTTAACAAAAGAATGTCACTGAAAACGAAGCTAGAGACAAAGACAGGCCAATAGTATTTTCAGGAAATATTCAACATAAAAGCAGACTTAAATATTAAAGAAATGAAGGAAAAGCGGCAGAAAACGGCTTTAACTGGACAAATCAGAACCAAGTACCACATTATCTCTGTCATGATAATTTAAATAACCCAGACAAATAGCGAGGATTAAATAACTCCAGATCATGTTTTTACTCAACAAACCCGTTAATAATCGTTATTTTCAGAGTTAAAAGCCCGGTACCTCGTGTTTCGGGGCCGGTTCTGCTGCGGTTTCTCTCTGAGCTCCGCCATTTTCCTCCTCAGTCCGCGGCACGTACTCAGCTGAGGGGACCACGTGACCAGGCGCGCAGGCGCACCACGTGACCCCCGCAGCTGCAGGAGCACGTGACCGGGTTTTCTCTGAAGGGGCGGCCTCTTCAAAGAAACTCGAACAAACAGTGAAAAATAAAAATATAATAAAAAAATAAAAAAAAGAAGAAAAGAAATAACAAATGGAGCGGAAGGAGTTTAACGAGAAAAAAAACACTGATAAAGATTATTACAAAATACAGTCTCACGTTTTTGCTTTAAAAATAAAAACGGTTTTACTGTTTACAACCGAGGCTCATGACTCTCACTTTTATTGAGGCCTCTAAACATATCATGAGAAGGGCCATAAACGCAGCACAAAGTCCAGATAAACAGAGAAAATAAAAACAGAGTTCAGTCCAACCTTAACCTGTTCAAGTCCAGCTAAAACCTGTTCAAGTCCAGCTAAAACCTGTCCAAATACAACCCAAACATGTTCAAGTCCATCTAAAACCTGGTTATTGCTGCATATAATACTGATGTGTGTGGATTGTAGAGCTCCTGTTTTTGTCCTGATTGGATTAAAAACACCTCGTCAGGTCAAAGGTCACAGCAGCAGGGACTGGTCTTAACAAACAAAACAGATCAGTATTTGAAGTAACATCTGAACAAACAGCACTTTTATCTTGTGTTTATTTTTATTAAACGTCCAAGGCTGTAATGCTTATTGTACAGTTTGAATATTCTTTAAGCCTTTAACTTCTGTTTTTTACTCCTTTATTCTACCTTTATTTTTTGTGTGAGTTCATGAGTGTTTGTTTGTAACTGAGCTGCTGTAACAAAGCAATTTCTCTGTGGATTAATAAAGTCAGATCTAAGTCTCAATGTGGTCAAACTAAAGAGAGTTAAATCAGAACGAACTCCAGCCTCTGATGATCCTCTGTTCTAAGGAAAACAAGAACATTAATCAGATCTACTGCTGCAGATCCGTTCATGCTCAACTCTAAACTTTAGACTCACTTTTTCCACAACAGGCTGTTTAATAAATAAACCCAGTAACTGTTTCTTTTCAATATTTCTAAACACAATTCTATTTTTGACACAAATCAAATCTTTGTAAACCAATATTTTTTCATTAAAATCAGTTAAATGGAACAGAAGTTATGTTGTGGTGAAGGGTTCAATCTGCAAAGGTTTGTGCAAACTTTATTAAAGATAATATCAGAAACTCTGACAATGTGTTTATTTGTTTAATAATATAATGGATCTATATATTAACCACAACAACATATTATTGTTAATTATTTATTCTGCTCTGGTGTTAAATAAATCCATTAAATGTTGCTGTAAACTGTATTAATGTAATTAATATAAATCCCTCCTGAATCCACTGTGAACAAAAACCTGTGATAATAGATCATAAAATGAAGAAAAACAAACAGTTGCATAAATCCAGAGGACGCCGCACAGGTGTAATATGTTTTAAAAAGGTTAAAAAGGTTTTTTCTGTGTGACAACAGTTTCACAGAGCCTCCTCAAACACAGACACCGATAACTCAAATAAAACTCGGACTTAATCAGTGATAAACGTTGATAAGGAGATAGATGTAAAGGTGAAAGTGAAGCTAATGCTAGCGGGGCTAAGGCTGTGCTAAGGCCGGTTCACGGAGCTCTGACTCCAGGGAACAGCTCTGACTCACCGCGGGGGCCGTGGCTCGGGGCAGGGCTCACGGTTCATCGGGCTCCGCTCTGGTTCGGTTCGGTTCGGTTCACGGTCAATAACAGGAAAAGTCCGCTGTAAAAAGGTTGACAGGAAAAGTCCCAGTGAGAGTGCTCCGCCGCTCACTTCCACCCAATGTCACCGTGACGTCAGCGGGAGGCGGCGAAACACCGCGAGAAACGACGAGATGTGGTGAAAGCTACGCCTCCTGCTGGAGACACGAGGGAAATAAACGGGGAACAAAAGAAGGCGGTTTACACGGGACTCCTTTTTAAAACATTAAATACAGTAATCATAAAAAAGCACCACTGTAATTTATTTACTTAATTTTCTTCTTCTTATATTTTTATACTTGTTTATAAATTGCGCTTAAAACAGACCTCACTACAGGTACTTAAACTTAAAATTACAAAATACAAAGGCTTAATGAATATCTTTCTTTATCACAAACAAAAACTGCAGAAATAATGTTCACAAAAGAGAGATTAACCGATATTTAGACTAAACTGGGGCAGTCAAAGGCAGGGGACCCCGACCCCAAGGAACCCCAGCCCTGATGTTAGACCCAACGTGGGCCTATTTAAGGACCAGACCCCTGTGTGGCTCCAGTTAAAACACTTTTACAGGAAATAACAACAATCAGACGGAACTGTTTTAATCTGACTCGACTTTATTGAACATTATGCAAAAGTGAGAATTCTGTTTGTAGTGTTTTATTTTAATAAAGAAGCCTCTAACTGCATCGAACTTAGTCTAAAATATAAAAGCCCCACTGTTTTTTGCAGAAACAGGTTAAAGACAATGCTCTAAAGTAAACAGTTCTCATCACAAACATATTTACAGATATTTCTTTATGTTTTGATGTGGTTTGTCCCTGTTACATTCATTTTAATCCGTTATAATCTGTTATAATCCCGCCGTCCGTCTGTTTGTCTGCGTTAATCTACGTCGTTTTTCTCGTAGCAGCTCCTCGATCCGTTTGTTCTGAGTCCTTTCGCCAAAATGTGGCATTTTCCTCGGAACAAACTCGCTCTGCTGCGACTCCGACAAACCCACCACTGCGTATGATACTTCGGACACGGACGAAGAATTGGACGATACTTCGGACACAGAAGAATTGGACAATACTTCGAAGACGGGCGAAGAGTCGGGCAAAGAGTCGGCCGAAGAATTGGACGATACTTGGGGAACTGATGATGAAGAATTTTTGGATGTCTGCATTTTATTTTGAGTGTAAGTTTTTTGTCTAAAAACCAAACGATTCAATTCACTTTTGGTGTTTTTTCGAGGTCGTTTTGTCGTTGTTGTCATTGTTGTTGTTGTCGGAGCCGTTGTTGTAGCGATGGTGGACTTGGTCGAATCAGAAAAGTCAGAAGAGTCGAAGCTTGAGAATTCCTCATCATCATAATCTTCGCTGTAATCAACGTAAACAAAGTCTGTGGTAGTTTCAGTTGGAGCGGAGGTGATGTCATCAGGGGGAGTGGCCAGAGAGGTGACATCATCAGGAGGAGGGGCCAGAGAGGTGATGTCATCAAGAGGAGGGGACAGAGAGGTGACGTCATCAGGAGGAGGGGACAGAGAGGTGACATCATTAAGGGGAGGGGCCATGGAGTTGATGTCATCAGGGGGAGGAGTCAGATATGTGATGTCATCAGGGGGAGGAGTCAGAGATGTGATGTCATCAGGGGGAGGAGTCAGAGATGTGATGTCATCAGGGGGAGGAGTCAGAGAGGTTATGTCATCAGGGGGAGGAGTCATTAATAAACTGAAAAAGACCGATTAAATGAATGTAGTTAGTTGGATCCTTTTGTGAAACTGCAGCGAGCAACAGGAAGCAAAGAAAAACCCAGCGTCAGTTCAACACCGAGAGCAATGAGGAACAAAACTAACTCAAAAACTCTTCCTCCATCTTCTGTTCAGAATCTGCTCAGCACTTTACGCCACAACGTCCAGAAAATACTTACGACCTGTGTGTCCCTGTCTGTCCCAGAGCTGGAGGACCTCAGGACCTGGGGACAACAAACACATGAACTCACCTGTCGCTCATGCTGCTGACGGCTGTCGGACTGGAGCTGGACCGCTCTGTGTTAAGCCCTCTGTGGGAGCTTATATTCACTGGGACAGAGGGGCTATTATGGGATGGATTTGTGGTTGTATTATGGAAGGTGGTCTCATTGCCATAGCGACTGCAGGAGACGCAGCACATCTGTCTGTATCCGGGGATGGAGCAGTACCGCATCAGCACCTCCATCCGACAGAACACGGAGCGGTCGCCGCGGCAACGGCCTGAAACAACACACGGATGATGAAGAGTGCCTGTTCTGAATCAGAGATGAAGAAATAAAGAGGAACTGACCCGAGGAAGAGGAGGAGGAAGAGGAGGGAGCAGCAAGGTCAGGGCTGGACCTGGACAACCACCGCACGATGGAGTTCCTCTGTTCTCCTGAAACACACCACCCACAAAATACTCAGAACCCACACCTTAGAGTCTCACTGTCCATTGGACAAAACCCATACCGGAGCAGGGCGGGGCCTGGCAGCTCTTCGTGGTGATTGGCTGAGGAGCAGAGCAGTTTCCAGGTGAACCTTCAGGTGAGAGACACTTCACCTGTCGCTCCTGGGCCCCCTCCCCACAGCTCACTGAGCACTGAGCACACAAAAACAGAAATGTGTAAATATATCTGTCAGAAGGGCTCCAAGAGTCACACAGTTTCACTCACCCAGCCCCAGAATCGGACCAGTGCTTTTACAAAGTTATAAAAGCCCACCCTCTGCACCATCATCTCTGCAGGGGTCTCTGGGACAGGTCCATCTGGACTCTGACCCTAACTTCAGTCACACAAACTTTATGATACATTTAACTACCTTCTAAACGCAGAATTAATCTTTAAATCTTTGAACAACCATTTTTAGCCTCAACCCTAACCATTCTCGTCTGTTAAACAGCTGCTGTGGGTTTATCCAGAGGTCACAGGGTAAAACTAAAGTAAATAAAGTTCTGACCGGGGTCCAGTGGCCGGACCTCCACACGGCGGGGCAGGCCTCTCTGTTGCAGCTGCGTTTACTCTCAGGTTTCTCTCCGGAGCAGAGTTTAGAGGGAACAGAGCGCTGCTGCCCCCCGGAGGCCGTCTGCTGACAGCTCACCCAGCGCCGCTGCCACCCCGAGTGTCCACAGGAGGCACTGCAGAGCTCCCACTCCCCCACGGCCCACCTGTACGAGCAGAAGAGGGTCAGGAGGGAATAACAGAGGGAAACCGGACTGTGCTCAGGGTCTTACTCCGGTCGGCTGCACTCCTGGCTGTTGCAGTTACGGCTGATTGCTCGAGGTTTGTTGATGTTAGAGCAGAACATTCGATGAACCATTTTTCCGTCTGCTTTCCTCCTGCAGCCGAACCTCGTGTACTGTTTCCCTGAAACGCAGTCCGTTCTGTATTTACTGATGAGCAGTACTTTATTTATGGCCCTGGAGGAGGACAGTGTCCTGGTACAGGGCCTGCATTTAGCATTAGCTTTAGCATTAACACTAGACCTAATGGAAGTTCTAGTGTTATTATCTACTCTGCAGGGCCTGGATTTAGCTTTAGAAGTAGCAAAAGCATTAGCAGTAGTGCCCCCTCTGTAGGGCCTGGAGTTAGCAGTAACATTAGCAGTAGTACCTCCTCCGCAGGGCCTGGAGTTACCATTAGCAGTAGCATTAGCAGCAGTACCTCTTCCGCAGGGCCTGGAGTTAGCATTAGCAGTAGCATTAGCAGCAGTACCTCTTCCGCAGGGCCCGGAGTTAGCATTAGCATTAGCTGTAGCATTAGCAGCAGTACCTCCTCCGCAGGGCCTGGAGTTACCATTAGCATTAGCAGCAGTACCTCTTCCGCAGGGCCCGGAGTTAGCATTAGCATTAGCTGTAGCATTAGCAGCAGTACCTCTTCCGCAGGGGCCTGGAGTTAGCATTAGCATTAGCAGCAGTACCTATTCCGCAGGGCCCGGAGTTAGCATTAGCATTAGCTGTAGCATTAGCAGCAGTACCTCCTCCGCAGGGCCCGGAGTTAGCATTAGCATTAGCAGCAGTACCTCTTCCGCAGGGCCCGGAGTTAGCATTAGCATTAGCTGTAGCATTAGCAGCAGTACCTCCTCCGCAGGGCCTGGAGCAATGCGACCACCTCTTCAAGGCCCACTCGTAGAAGATGGCGTCCTCCTGCAGCAGGTTGGACTCCAGAGACAAGCGCAGAGCATCCTGAATGACGTATTTGTACGACACCGTGACTTTACTCTCTCCGTGAGAGCGAACCTGACCAGACACAAACACCAGAGCATCATTCAGAAGTGAGGCAGAAGTCCAAAAACCATCAGGACCTTCAGCACTGGGACAGGAGAGCAGACGAGGAGCGCGGACTGGAAACGAATAAACAGGGAATGGACTGGAACAAGGAAATACAACGAGGACAGAGTGTTCCTGAAAAATGCTGGACTGATCTAAGTCTAGCAAACAGAAGAAACCAGCAGGAGGCGCTATTGCATCATACAGGAGTCTAGACACCACTGGTGGGTTCGCATGGGGATGACATTGAGGGGGCAGTGGACTGTATGACAGACTAGTTGAACTTTTGTGTGTATATGGTCCCTGTCAAAACTGTGAGGTGTTTTTCTAACAATAAACCCTGGGTCACCAGTGAGGTAAAGGCCATTTTGAACAGGAAAAAGAGAGCGTTTAGGAGCAAAAACTATGAGGAGATGAGGAAGGTGCAAACGCAACTTAAAATCTGCCTGAAGGAGGCTAAAGAGGCATATAGGAGGAAGCTGGAGAAGAAGCTGAGAGATAACATCATGCGGGAGGTCTGGAATAGTATGAAAACTATGACTGGCTGTAGCAAAAAAGGTGGCAGTGTGGTGGGTGGGAACCTTGAGAGAGCCGATGAACTTAATACATTCTTCAACCGGTTCAGTTCTCCTCAAACTGCCTGTTCCTCTCCACAACCCTCCTCCAGCCCCCCCGACCATCATCATTCTACCTCTCCTCCTTCTTGTACCTCTCTCTTCCCCTCATCAGGTCCCAACGCTCACCCCCCCTCCATCACTGCTGATCAGGTGAGGACTGAGCTGAGACGACTACACCCCAGGAAGGCAGCTGGTCCAGACCGGGTGTGCCCAAGGCTTTTAAAGGCCTGCGCTGCTGAACTGGGGGACCCACTACAGCAGGTCTACAATCTGAGTCTGCGGCTGGGGAGGGTCCCTTCACTGTGGAAAACATCCTGCATTGTTCCAGTCCCCAAGAAGAGTTGCCCCAGTGAGCTGAATGACTACAGGCCGGTTGCCCTCACCTCCCATGTCATGAAGACATTAGAACAGCTGGTCCTGCAGCTCATGCGACCCCAAGTGCAGAGTGTAAGGGACCCTCTCCAGTTTGCCTACCAAGCAAAGGTGGGGGTGGAGGACGCTGTCATCTATCTGCTTCACCGTGCCCTCTCCTACCTGGACGTGGGGGGCTGCACAGTGAGGATGCTGTTTTTTGACTTTTCGAGCGCCTTTAATATGATCCAGCCCTATCTACTCCAGCAGAGGCTCGTCACAATGGCTGTGGATCCCCACCTTGTGGCCTGGATTACAAACTACCTGACCAACAGACCGGCTGTTAAGGAGAGCGGGGTCTGTGGTTGGTCTGAGCCTGGAGTCTGTGGAGGCGGTGGTGGAACTAAAGACACTGTCTGAGAGCAGTCCTATCTATCATTGAGCCCCAAAAAAGAAGAAGAAGAAAGATGGAGCCTCAGCAAAGGTCAACAAAAGTTTAAAAAAGAAACCGATGAATGTAGGTCGGAGGTGAGAGTTCAGGGGTCAGAGGTCAGGGTTACCATGAGCAGGATGCTGTAGCTCAGAGGGCCACTTGTCTGGACCGACTCCTGATGCTCCTCATTTACATACTCCCAGGCCACGCCCCCCTCCACCACCGCACGGGATTCTGGGAAATGGTGTTCATCGTTTAGGAACAGATGCCCGGTCTCCAGGTTCTTCACCGCTAGAACAGAGACCAGAACCAGGTCTAAACCGGGTCTAAACCAGGTCTAGACCAGGTCTAAACCAAGACTAAAGTCGATCTTTACCGAGGACGTGTGGAGTGGACTTAAACTCCTGGATCAGCAGGTGTCGAGCTCCTTTAGGGATCTCCAGGATTTTCAGAAAACCTACAGAAACCACAGACAGTGACAGTACAGGCTCTGGTTTTAGATGGATTTGAACAGGTTTTGTCTGGTTCTGTCCAGTTTTCATTAATATATAGGCGTATTTTACCGTTCTTGCGAGCACTGCGTGTGAAGTTGCCTTTGATGACTTTGCAGCTGGAGTTGTCTCCATTACAGACTCCACAGCGGTCCTCCTGCCGGTCGGAGGCGATCTGTCCATCACAGCCCACGTGCTGCAGGTAGGGTTAGGAGGAGCAAACAGGAGCAAATAGATCGTCACAGTGCTGTGTGTGTCTTCGCTGACTGTCTGCACTAAGTGTGTCTGCGGTGAGTGTGTCTGCGGTGAGTGTGTCTGCGCTGAGTGTATCTGCGGTGAGTGTGTCTGCGGTGAGTGTGTCTGCACTGAGTGTGTCTGCGGTGAGTGTGTCTGCGGTGAGTGTGTCTGCGCTGAGTGTGTCTGCGCTGAGTGTATCTGCGGTGAGTGTCTGCGGTGAGTGTGTCTGCGGTGAGTGTGTCTGCGGTGAGTGTGTCTGCGGTGAGTGTGTCTGCGGTGAGTGTATCTGCGGTGAGTGTGTCTGCGGTGAGTGTGTCTGCACTGAGTGTGTCTGCACTGAGTGTGTCTGCGCTGAGTGTATCTGCGGTGAGTGTGTCTGCGGTGAGTGTGTCTGCGGTGAGTGTGTCTGCGGTGAGTGTCTGCGGTGAGTGTGTCTGCGGTGAGTGTGTCTGCGGTGAGTGTGTCTGCGGTAAGTGTGTCTGCGCTGAGTGTGTCTGCGCTGAGTGTATCTGCGGTGAGTGTGTCTGCGGTGAGTGTGTCTGCAGTGAGTGTGTCTGCGGTGAGTGTCTGCGGTGAGTGTATCTGCGCTGAGTGTGTCTGCGGTGAGTGTGTCTGCGGTGAGTGTGTCTGCGGTGAGTGTCTGCGGTGAGTGTATCTGCGCTGAGTGTGTCTGCGGTGAGTGTGTCTGCGGTGAGTGTGTCTGCACTGAGTGTGTCTGCGGTGAGTGTGTCTGCGCTGAGTGTGTCTGCGGTGAGTGTATCTGCGGTGAGTGTGTCTGCGGTGAGTGTGTCTGCACTGAGTGTGTCTGCGCTGAGTGTATCTGCGGTGAGTGTGTCTGCGGTGAGTGTGTCTGCAGTGAGTGTGTCTGCGGTGAGTGTGTCTGCACTGAGTGTGTCTGCGGTGAGTGTGTCTGCGGTGAGTGTGGTTTAATGATGACAGTGATGATAACTGATCGATTTATTTGTTTATGTGAAGAAGAGCCGTAAAGACCTCACACTCTCCTCGGACGCAGACGCTGTGCTGATCCTCGTATGAACACAGAGTCCCATCATGCACCATTCTGTTCATAGACACCACATCTGAGGTCTCTTTAGAGCGGCAGAAGAGCCGGCACCGCTCGTCCGCTGGAAACAGAAATAACAGGGTTTAGTCTGATCTAAACTGGTTTTAGTAGGACTTATGATCTGTGTGTTAGTTGGACTAGAACAGGTTTCAGCAGGATTTACGGTCTGGGTGCTGGAACGGGAGCCAGTGGTGTTTGGTTCCGTTGAGCTCGAAGAAAGGGTTCCACACTTTACACTGTTCTGCCCTGAACAAAGGCTAAAGTTAGCATCAGAGTCCATTAGAATCAATGGAGAAGCCAGCTAGCATGCTAACAACAGGTTTGAGCATGGTCTAAACCAGGTCCTTGTGCTGAACTTGATTCAGACCTGGCTCAGACCTGGTCCAGTCCTGGCTCAGTCCTGGTCCAGACCTGGCTCAAACCTGGTCCAGTCCTGGTCCAGCCCTGGTCCAGTCCTGGTCCAGTCCTGGTCCTGACCTGGCTCAGACCTGGTTCAGTCCAGTCATACCTGAAGTCCGTCAGAGGGGGACAGGGCTGGTCTTGGTTGCAAAGCCTGAACTCGTAGCTGTTTCCGAAGCAGGTGCGCCCCCCGTTGGCCGGACTGAGTACAGCAGAGACATAGAGATGTGATTGGTTCAGAGGCTGTGACATTGTGACATCATCAGGTAACGTGACTGGGGTCATGTGACCGGTACCTGGGGCTGTCGCAGCGTCTGGTCCTGAACTGGACTCCGGACCGACAGGTTCTGGAACAGGCTCCGAACGGACTCCACTTCCCCCAGGCCCCGTGAGTCCGGAGCAAGTCCGGGGTGATCCTCATGCAGTTACCACGGAAACAGTGCTGTAAACAAACATGTGGTTACCATGGAAACAGTGCTGTAAACATTTATCTGTTCAAATCTGTCTAAAATCTCCTCAAATCCAACTAAAAACCTGTCCGTCTTTAGCCCCGCCCCTCACCTGTCCTGGTTTAGGCCCGCCCCTCTCCTGTCCAGGTTTAGCCCCGTCCTCACCTGTCCTGGTTTAGGCCCGCCCCTCTCCTGTCCAGGTTTAGCCCCGCCCTCACCTGTCCAGGTTTAGCCCCGCCCTCACCTGTCCTGGTTTAGGCCCGCCCCTCACCTGTCCAGGTTTAGCCCCGCCCTCACCTGTCCTGGTTTAGCCCCGCCCTCACCTGTCCAGGTTTAGCCCCGCCCTCACCTGTTCAGGTTTAGCCCCGCCCTCACCTGTCCAGGTTTAGCCCCGCCCTTACCTGTCCAGGTTTAGCCCCGCCCTCACCTGTCCTGGTTTAGCCCCGCCCTCACCTGTCCAGGTTTAACCCCGCCCTCACCTGTTCAGGTTTAGCCCCGCCCTCACCTGTCCAGGTTTAGCCCCGCCCTCACCTGTCCAGGTTTAGCCCCGCCCTCACCTGTCCAGGTTTAGGCCCGCCCCTCACCTGTCCAGGTTTAACCCCGCCCTCACCTGTCCTGGTTTAGCCCCACCCTCACCTGTCCAGGTTTAGCCCCGCCCTCACCTGTCCTGGTTTAGCCCCGCCCTCACCTGTCCAGGTTTAGCCCCGCCCTCACCTGTCCAGGTTTAGCCCCGCCCTCACCTGTCCAGGTTTAGCCCCGCCCTCACCTGTCCAGGTTTAGCCCCGCCCTCACCTGTCCAGGTTTAACCCCGCCCTCACCTGTCCAGGTTTAGCCCCGCCCTCACCTGTTCAGGTTTAGCCCCGCCCTCACCTGTCCAGTTCCACAGCGGGTCCCGTCCAGAGGAGGTCCTTTCTTGGTTTTACAGTAGAAAGGATTGTTGTAGTGACTGCACCAGAGCTGTTTACAGGGATCTGTCACTGTGTACTGCACAAAATATCATAAATATCATTAATGTTACGATAGGGTTCAGGGGGGTCAGAGGTCAGAGGGGTCAGGGTTCAGAGGGGTCATGGGTCAGAGGGGTCAGGGGTCAGACTCACAGCGGTGCAGGTGGAGAGGTCAGAGGGGTCAGGGGTCAGAGGGGTCAGGGGTCAGACTCACAGCGGTGCAGGTGGAGAGGTCAGAGGGGTCAGAGGGGTCAGGGGTCAGACTCACAGCGGTGCAGGTGGAGAGGTCAGAGGGGTCAGAGGGGTCAGGGGTCAGACTCACAGCGGTGCAGGTGGAGAGGTCAGAGGGGTCAGGGGTCAGACTCACAGCGGTGCAGGTGGAGAGGTCAGAGGGGTCAGAGGGGTCAGGGGTCAGACTCACAGCGGTGCAGGTGGAGAAGCCTGGGCCGAAGTCGTACTGACACTGTTGATCCATGGAGTAGACGAAACCCGGGAGCTGGGGCTGGACCGGCCACGACTGAAGGAACGGGTCGTCCCTCAGGCACTCGTAAGACCTGAGATAGTCCGGGTAGAACCGGGTCAGATCCAAAGGAAACCTGTTCTAATCCACCTAAAACTGTCATGTAGAACCAGTTAAACCCAATTCCCTCAGTTTTTATCTAAACTCAGCTCCGTCCATTGGACTCTGCTTTTACCCTCTTTAGCCTTTAGCCCCGATTCTCTCAGTTTTAGCCCCGATTCTCTCTGTTTTAGCCCCGTTTCTCTCTGTTTTAGCCCCGTTTCTCTCTGTTTTAGCCCCGTGTCTATCTGTTTTAGCCCTGTTTCTCTCTGTTTTAGCCCCGTTTCTCTCTGTTTTAGCCCCGTTTCTCTCTGTTTTAGCCCTGTTTCTCTCTGTTTTAGCCCCGTTTCTCTCTGTTTTAGCCCCGTTTCTTTCCCTTTTAGCACTGTTTCTCTCTGTTTTAGCCCCGTTTCTCTCTGTTTTAGCCCCGTTTCTCTCTGTTTTAGCCCCGTTTCTTTCCCTTTTAGCACTGTTTCTCTCTGTTTTAGCCCTGTTTCTCTCTGTTTTAGACCCGTTTCTCTCTGTTTTAAACCCGTTTCTCTCTGTTTTAGCCCAGACTCACTGGAGATACTGGTGCAGCTCCCTCCAGCTGCAGTGGGACCAGTGGTATCTGTAGAAGGAGGCCTGGACCTGAGGAGACATGATGCTGCCCAGATGGACGTCATCCTCGCAGTCGTTGGCCTCACCGTCGTGCTCCATCCCCAGCCTTTCACCGAAAAACCATCGTTATATCATTTACAGAAGAGACAAACATCACTGTGTGTTATACATGTGTAATACATGCGTAATACATGTGTAATACATGTGTGTTAGCCTCACACGTGTCCTGTCTCGTGAGCCGCGACAAAGGCCGAAGAGAATCCATCATCGATCACGAGGACACAGCTCCGGATCAGCTGACACATCCCTGTGACCGGAGCGTAACCTGGAACGGGTTTTAGGGTTTTAGAGGGATCAGAACTGGTTTTAGAGGGATTTGAGAGGGACATTTGAACAGGTTTTTGTGTTTTTCTCAGCTTTTATCTGTTTTTGACCTGGTCTAGAACAGGTTTTAGTGGGATTTACCCCTCATGCCGGCGGGACCGAACTCCTGGCGGCTCAGGTAGATGGTGTGGTCGTGCTGCAGATCCAGACTCTGTTCTCGTTGATGAAGGAAGGACCAGGTGCAGACGTTCTCCAAACTTTTCTGTGGGTTCCCCACCGAGATCAGCTCATGGGACTAGAACCAAATAAACACAAATAAACACAAATCAAACACAGGGTTAATTAATAAAGACTCAGATATGTGTATGACTTTTCCCAGAGGGGGCGCTCTTTGTCCACCTCTGTCCCGGCCGTGTTCATGTGTAAGGACATCAAGGCCGTGTTCTTGTGTGCTGACGTCACGGCTGTGTTCTTGTGTGCTGACGTCACGGCGGTGTTCATGTGTGCTGACATCACGGCCGTGTTCACGTGTAAGGACATCAAGGCCGTGTTCACGTGTAAGGACATCACGGCCGTGTTCACGTGTGCTGACATCACGGTCGTGTTCATGTGTGCTGACGTCACGGTCGTGTTCATGTGTGCTGACGTCACGGTCGTGTTCATGTGTGCTGACGTCACGGTCGTGTTCATGTGTGCTGACGTCACAGTCGTGTTCATGTGTGCTGACGTCACAGTCGTGTTCATGTGTGCTGACGTGACGGTCGTGTTCTTGTGTGCTGACACGGATGTCACCTGTTACAGGTGTGTGTTACCTTTGAGGGCGAGAGCAGGACGATCTGGACGAGGACGATGTTGATGTTGGCTCCGAGCGACGGCTCCTGATAAATCTCATTCACCTGAAAATATAGATAATATAATAATATAATATTAATAAACAAAGTGTATTATTTATTAAATATTAATAAACAGAAATAAACAGTAATACAGACGTACGATATTCATGAGGGTCAGGAGGTACCTCTGGACGTTCTCTCGGCCGTGGAACAGCAGAACCGAGTAGTCCACCGCCAACAGAACCTTCATAACCACATTAGAACCAAACAGAACCACATGAGAACCCAACAGGACCACATTAGAACCCAACAGGACCACATTAGAACCCAACAGAACCACATGAGAACCCAACAGAACCTTCATAACCACATTAGAACCAAACAGAACCACATGAGAACCCAACAGGACCACATTAGAACCCAACAGAACCACATGAGAACCCAACAGAACCTTAAACATACAACAGAACCACATTAGAACCCAACAGAACCTTAAATATACAACCAAACCACATTAGAACCCAATAGAACCACTTTAGAACCCAACAGAATCTTAAACATACAACAGAACCACATTATAACCCAACAGAATCTTAAACATACAACAGAACCACATCAGAACCCAACGGAACCTTAAATATACAACCAAACCACATTAGAACCCAATAGAACCACTTTAGAACCCAACAGAATCTTAAACATACAACAGAACCACATTAGAACCCAACAGAATCTTAAACATCTAACCGAACCACATTAGAACCCAACAGAATCACATTAGAACCCAGTGGCGGGCCGTACATTTCACGCTTAGGTCTTCAGTGACGTAGCATACCACCAACCTCAAAGTTGCTCGTCTGGAAATGACGGACAAACCCTTCTCCTGCTGGGACAGGCTAGCTAGCACAGCACAGACCTCTTCTCACAATATCCAGCTTTTCATGAAAGACCCGTCTTGAAAATGGAAAGTATATCTGCACCAGATCAATCTCTTCTCCTCCTTCACCATTATGGGTTAAAAATACAACGATAGCTGTTGGATCTCTGGGTTTAGTTCATATTCTTTCAGGCTCTAGAAGAGCTTATCCAATCACAGGACGCGTACACGTCCAGGTCAACGTAAGACCTTCTAGCTGGTCCTGGTCTGGTCCTGGTCTGTAGAATCCAGATCTGATTGGTTATTGACACTGACTGTGTCCGTTCACTTACAGTGGACCGGGGCCTGCTCTGTTGGTTCTGAAGGTCTCAACACAAGCTGAAATATAACTGGATAAAAACTCTACCATAATAAACAACATTGGAGCCACTCAACTAAGTGGATATAATATGACATAAAGAGAAGAGAGAATAGAGAATCATTTTGTTTACATATTTATGACAATAAAATAAAATAAAATAAATGTACTTTTCTGAGCATGTTTAGGCCAGCAGAGAAGGCCTTGCTGGTCCTGACGGACCACCACTGTTAGAACCCAACAGAACCACATCAGAACCCAACAGAACCCGAGCAGGACCAGGCCCAGTCTAAATCTTGACTCACCTCGATATGAAACAGTTCTGCTTCTTCAGTGAAACGACGCCTCCTCAGGTTCTGGACCGAGCCGGACCAGAACTCACTCTGCTGCAGCTTCATGACTTCAGGACCGAGAACCGGACCTGGACACAGACCAGAACCAGAGGGTCAGAACCAAGAGCGGGACCTGGACACAGACCAGAACCAGAGGATCAGAACCAAGAGCTGCTCAGGACTCGGATCTGAAACACATTCAGAGACAGAACGGTTCTGTCTGAGTGCGACTGGAACCTTTCAGTCTCATTTATTTTTTTCTCATTTATTATTTTTTTTCTGAGATACAGTCCTGTGAAAAAGTGTTGGCCCCCTTCATGATTTCTTAAAGGTCCCATATTATGCTAAATCGACTTTTCTGAGCTTTTAACCATGTTCTAACGTTGTTTCTACCTCAAACACATACCCAAAGTTGTGTTTTGTTTCATTCGCGCATGTTTAAGTAATTTATTTAGTTTGAGCTACAGTCCTTTCAACGAGCTGTTTCACGCAATGACGTCAATATGTGAAATAAACCACTCCTCTCCAGGAAGTGCTCCTCCACACTCCTCCTGCCCCTCTCTCCTGCACTGTCAACAAGTGGAGCTCTGCAGCTCAGACACAGAGAAGCATCGCTGCTACTGTGTTAGCTTACTAACAGTCAGCAACATGTATTACTAACAAGCATTACTGCATAGCTCTACATATTGCTAGGCTACTTTATTATAGTTCTTTCAATACACTGCACACCAGCTACCTTAGGAGTCTCCAGGCAGCATATACATTCTCAACTTCAGTAGGCATTGTACGGTCATTTCCACATGTGCACCGATAAACAGAAGCAGTTAACACGCGCTATGCTACGGGCTACACCATAGAAACATACACAATAAATAGTTTTTCATTTACCAAGCAGAAACGTCTTGTAGAAGCCTTCGAGGTCTTTGTGTTTGCTCATGTTCTTCAAACTCAGAATCAGACTCTGGGTCGAAGATATACGGCTCATTTACTCTCAAAGCTATTGCTGAAAAAGTTATTACTACCATTTACCGTGTTTACTTCAGTCTGTTTCCAGCGTAGCTCGCGTAGCTATAGCGTGACGTCATGAGTGGGCGGGGCCAACACGGGAGAGCTGAGCCTTAAAGTGACAGCGCCAAATCAGACCGTTCACTTTGGACTCATGATGAGAGCTCATCCAAACCGCTTGTATAAGATAAATATTGTGTGTTTCATGTTGCAAAATGTGATATGGTAACCTACATGTATCCAAAATACACTGTATAATGTTCAAAATAGTATAATACCTTTAATTCAAAGTTAACACCAAACGCAGTTTTTAGTTGATGATGTTAAATCCAGACTTAAGTCCAGACCCAGAACCAGAAGTCAGTTCTGTTTGAGAAGAGAATGAAAACAGTGGCGTGTTTCCAGGAAACGCTCAGAGCCACGTGGCACTGCTCAGAGTGAAGTCAGAGGAAAGAACCGTCCGGAAAATCTCTGGAATCTGCCTCGGAAAAACTCACGGGAGCAGAGGAGAGGAGACAGGAGACAGGAGATAGGAGACAGGAGGAAACGAGGACACGAGGAAACAAGGACTCTGAACCGCTCTGGACTGATACAGACGTTAGAGACTGAAATGTAGAGAGTTTCCCACAATGCATCAGTAAAAGTAGAGAGCAGCTCAGTCTGGCCTCACCTCTGAAGTAGTCCTGGTTCTGGCTCTCTGGATCCTCCTGGGTCCCAGTCCTGGTCCCGGTCCTGGTCCCGGCCCTGGTACCGGTCCTGGTCTCAGTCCCGGTCCCGGCCCTGGTCTCAGTCCCGGTCCCGGCCCTGGTCCCGGTGCGGTTCCGGTCCGGTCTAAGGAGGGCCGAGGTCCTGTAGACCACATGGTCCAGGTTTTCCTCAGAACAGTTTTTCAGCAGAGGCTCAATGTAGAACTCATCGTGTGGCGTCAGGATCACTCCCTCCTGCAACACAAGACCGGGTCAGAACCAGGCCCAGACCGGGTCGGAACCAGGCCCAGACCGGGTCGGAACCAGATCAGAACTGGTCCAAGTCAAGTCCTATTCTTCAAGGTTTCAAGTCCTTTCGAGTCTTTTCAACAAACACAAATATTATGTTAAAATTAAACAATGTGAGAAAGTACAACTGACAAATGCTTGTATTTTTATAGAATATTTAGTCAAAAGTATTTTCCTAATGTTTTTTTCTGTTCTTTGGTGTCAGTGATGTTCAATGTGTGGCTGCTTTTTGTTCTTTGGTTGTAAAGTCCTGTAGCGCTGAGTTTTACAGAGAGCATTTGAAGGCAGCGTCATGAGAGTAACACTTAACTCTGTGTAATCTGTCAAACTATTGAAGAAAATGAACTGTTTCTAATAATATTCTTTTAATCTTTGGAGAAACATCAAGTCTTTTCAGAGACTCAAGTCCAAGTGAGTCTGAGTCTTTGGTTCAAGTCCAAGTCCAGTTACAAGCAACAAATATTTCATCATCATCATCATCATCATCATCATCATCATCAGGAGGAAGCTAACGTTTAAGATATTTTTGCTTAATATCAGTCATTTAAAATATTTCAGACCACCTGTTTTGTCCATTTAGACTTATTTAGACTAAATACTAGTTCTTTATTTATTTCCGTCTGTATTTAGAGGTTTATGTTCACTTCTTATGTTTTGAATAGTCTTCCTTTTCTTGAAGCGCTGCTAGTAACTGCTGCTGTGACTGGATTTAAACACAACATTAACACATTTATGACTCCATCTTCCTGTCGTTATAGTTTAGAATGTTCCCACTTTCCGAGGAGCACCTGAATGCACCAAAGGTCATGTGACTCAAGTCCACAGCTCTGGTAAAAACTGTCTAAACTGAGCAAGATTTTCTTGGATTTGTCTGAATCTCTCTGTTCGGGGTCGACCGATGGAAAAGAGCGCCTCAGACTAAACATATTTCCTTTTTATGAGTTTAATGTTTTATTGTTCTTTAAATTAAAACCCTTCATCCAAAACTGTGTCTGTTTCTTCAGGATCTGCTCCTGAACTGAACTAACCCTGACTCCACCAGAGAAAGACCGGGGTTAGACCAAAGCGAGTCCGCCCAGACCCAGGGGCAGAGCCAGAGCGGACTGATGAAAACCAGATGTGCTCCGACTCTGACTCCCACAGACTCAGAACTAGAGACCGAAGACCGAGCAGGACTAAACTCAGACCAGAGCAACTGAAGCAGAACCGAGACGAGACGGAAAATAACTGAGATGAAACCTGAGACTAAGGCACGATTAGAAACAGGAGCAGAACCAGACTCTGAAGGAAAAAAGTGTCAGAAAGTAAAATAAAAAACAAAACAAACAGAGATCTTCAGATCCAATAAAGCCAAGAGTGAGGTTAAAATGTTTTACTAAATTTTGTCTGGTTCAGAAAAAGAAGAAGGATCAGAGACATGATCCTGCTCTGAGTTTGATCCTGGTCTCGGCTGAACTCTGGTCTCGGCTGGACTCAGGTCTCGGCTGGACTCTGGTCTCGGCTGGACTCAGGTCTCGGCTGGACTCTGGTCTCGGCCGGACTCAGGTATCGGCTCAGGTCTCGGCTGGACTCAGGTATCGGCTCAGGTCTCGGCTGGACTCTGGTATTGGCTCAGGTCTCGGCTGGACTCTGGTATCGGCTGGACTCAGGTCTCGGCTGGACTCAGGTCTCAGCTGGACTCAGGTCTCGGCTGGACTCTGGTATCGGCTGGACTCAGGTCTCGGCTGGACTCAGGTCTCGGCTGGACTCAGGTCTCGGCTGGACTCAGGTCTCAGCTGGACTCTAGTATCGGCTGGACTCAGGTCTTGGCTGGACTCAGGTATCGGCTAGACTCAGGTCTCGGCTGGACTCAGGTCTCGGCTGGACTCTGGTATCGGCTGGACTCAGGTCTCGGCTGGACTCTGGTATCGGCTGGACTCAGGTCTCAGCTGGACTCAGGTCTCGGCCGGACTCAGGTCTTGGCCGGACTCAGGTCTCGGCCGGACTCAGGTCTCAGCTAGACTCTGGTCTTAGGTCCTAACGAGGTCTGGAGCTGAGCCTGGATCTAAGGGTCTCTGGACCAGGACTGAACTAGGAGTGGTCTCAGAGGTCAAGACCAGGTCCAGACCGGGTCCAGACCCAGACCTGAGAAAGACTGGATCAGACCTGGACTAAAAGTATTTCCGACGAAACAGAAACTGATCCGAAGAAAAACTCAGAAACTCCAGAACTGATCCTGTATTTCCTTCATGTGTGGCCATCTAAAACCTGTTCAGATCCATCTAAAACCTGTTCAGATCCATCTAAAACCTGTTCGGATCCCTCTAAAACCTGTTCAAATCGTATTAAAACCTATTCAAATCCTACTAAAACCTGTTCAAATCCATCTAAAACCAGGTCTTACCAGTCCTCTGCAGTTGCTAACGGCCACAGTGATACGTGAGTCGTTGGAGGCGTGGCCTGTGTAGATGCAGTGCTGCTCTGTGATTGGCTGAGTGACTCCTGACTCCTCCCACACGATGACGGCACCCGGAGCTGTGAGCCGTGTCCTGATTTGCAGACGCAGCTGTAGCTCCGCCCCCTGCAGCGTCAGGTTATAAAACACTTCCTGTTCCTGTGGGCGGGGCCAGGGGGTGTGTCTCCTGCTGCGGTGGTGGGCGGAGTCAGACAGGGCACGCCCCTCAGAGTCTGTTCTGATTGGACGAACCACAGTGAAGTCAGACAGGAAGTGATGCAATGAGTCTGTAGAGAAAACAGGAAGTGTAAGTTTAACAATAAAACTGTAACTAAACCAGGTCTAAACCAGAACTAAACCAGGACTAAACCAGGTCTAAACCAGAACTAAACCAGGACTAAACCAGGTCTAAACCAGGACTAAACCAGCTCAAAACCAGAACTAAACCAGGACTAAACCAGGACTAAACCATGTCTAAACCAGGACTAAACCAGGTCTAAACCAGGTCTAATCCAGGACTAAACCAGGACTAAACCAGAACTAAACCAGAACTAAACCAGAACTAAACCGGGTCTAATCCAGGACTAAACCAAGACTAAACCAGGACTAAACCAGTTCTAAACCAGGTCTAAACCAGTTCTAAACCAGGTCTAAACCAAGACTAAACCAAGACTAAACCAGGAATAAACCAGGTCTAAACCAGGTCTAAACCAGTTCTAAACCTGGTCTAAACCAAGACTAAACCAGGACTAAACCAGTTCTAAACCAGGTCTAAACCAAGTCTAAACCAGGACTAAACCAGGTCTAAACCAGAACAAAACCAGAACTAAACCAGGACTAAACCGGGTCTCATCCAGGACTAAACCAGGACTAAACCATGTCTAAACCAGGTCTAAACCAGGTCTAATCCAGGACTAAACCAGGACTAAACCAGGTCTAAACCAGGACTAAACCAGGACAAAACCAGGACTAAACCAGCTCAAAACCAGAACTAAACCAGGACTAAACCAGGACCAAACCAGAACTAAACCAGGTCTAATCCAGGACTAAACCAGGACTAAACCAGGACTAAACCAGGTCTAAACCAGGACTAAACCAGGACTAAACCAGGACTAAACCAGAACTAAACCAGCTCAAAACCAGAACTAAACCAGGACTAAACCAGGACCAAACCAGAACTAAACCAGGTTTAAACCAAGACTAAACCAGTTCTAAACCAGGTCTAAACCAAGTCTAAACCAGGACTAAACCAGGACTAAACCAGGATTAAACCAGGTCTAAACCAAATCTAAACCAGGACTAAACCAGGACTAAACCAGGATTAAACCAGGACTAAACCAGTTCTAAACCAAGTCTAAACCAGGACTAAACCAGGATTAAACCAAGACTAAACCAGGTCTAAACCAGGATTAAACCAGGTCTAAACCAGGACTAAACCAGGTCTAAACCAGGTCTGAACCAGGACTAAACCAGTACTAAACCAGGATTAAACCAGGTCTAAACCAGGACTAAACCAGGATTGAACCAGGACTAAACCAGTTCTAAACCAGGTCTAAACCAGTTCTAAACCAGGACTAAAGCAGGTATAAACCAGGTCTAAACCAGGACTAAACCAGGACTAAAGCTGAGATCAATAAAACTTGGTCCAAAGTACAGAGTTGGTCTGGTGTCAGTTTAGACTCAACCCAGATCTGAAGGAAACTCTCAGAGTAGAGTCTGAGCCAGGTCTGGTCCGGTCTGGACCCGGTCTGGACCCGGTCTAGACCTGGTCCAGACCTGGTCTGGTCCGGTCTGTGAGGTCTACAGTCAGAGTTGTTCAGATGAAGGTAAACTCACCTGTTTGAGAGAAAAGCAGAGGAAACACAGCTCCAATCTGAAATAATCCCAGCAGTAGTAACAATCCAGCATCAAATAATCCCACAGAGGCGCCCATAGTCCTCACAGAACCAGAACCAGGACCAGAACCAGGACCAGTTCTTACATTTAAACAGAGCCACTGCAGACGTCAGATTCAGATCAGAGCAAACACAGAGTGAGCTGACTCTGAGCAGTGTCCTGAGCCTGACCCCGCCCCCTGCTCAGGCCCCGCCCCCTGCCCTGACTCTGAACCACACCCCTCCCTCTGCTCCAGTGTTAACTCCAGTCCTCTGTTTTGTGCTCTCTGTTTGTTCTTTACAGGTTTACTTTCAGGTTTAGATTCAGCTTGTCTTTATCTTTAAAATCCTTCACATAAACTCGTTCAGTCTTTATTCAGAGATGTGTCTGTGTTTTTACTTTGTTTCAAACTGAGACTTTCTGAAAAGTTTGAACAGAGGTCCGTGTAGTAACCACAGACAGGAGCCAAACAAGAGGCAACATCAGCTTTATTAAACAGCTTTAACACAATAATATTACAACTTTATTACACAGTTATTACAGCTTTATTACACACAAATCTGAGCAGGTTTGCACTGCAAAAGGAGGTGCAGTAGTAGATGATTTGTTCTGTGGGGCTCCTGCCGGACTCAGGTGGGTCTTGGTGGATCCTTCCAGTCTCAGGTGGGTCTGAAGTGGTCTGTGGGGGTCCGGGTGGGTCTGGGTAGGTCCTTCCGGTCTCAGGTGGGTCTAGGTGGGTCTTGCCGGTCTCGGGTGGGTCTGAGGTGGTCTGTGGGGGTCCGGGTGGGTCTGACATGGGTCTGAGGTGGTCTGTGGGGGTCCGGGTGGGTCTGACATGGTCTGTGGGGGTCCAGGTGGGTCTGACGTGGGTCTGAGTTGGTCTGTGGGGGTCCGGGTGGGTCTGAGGTGGTCTGTGGGGGTCCGGGTGGGTCTGACGTGGGTCTGAGGTGGTCTGTGGGGGTCCGGGTGGGTCTGACATGGTCTGTGGGGTGGGTCTGACGTGGGTCTGAGTTGGTCTGTGGGGGTCCGGGTGGGTCTGAGGTGGTCTGTGGGGGACCGGGTGGGTCTGACGTGGGTCTGAGGTGGTCTGTGGGGGTCCGGGTGGGTCTGACGTGGGTCTGAGATGGTCTGTGGGGGTCCGGGTGGGTCTGAAGTAGGTCTGGGGTCACTTGGCCTGGACCAGCTGGTGCAGCGCTGAGGCAACCTGTTCACTCGTCATGTTCTCTACAGAGACGCTCTGCTCTCGGCCGTGAGCTGCACACACATGTTGTTTACAGTAATACTGTATTTATCTGTTTAAAGTTTTACACAAATGACGGTTTATTACCGTAACGAGCCCACAGAGTCGCTCTGACCCCAGAACACTCCCGGATCAGGATGGGGAAGTCTGGGTTAGACCTCTTCAGATCCACATAGTGCTGCTCCACAAACTCCCTGCACACACACAGTTTTCAATTATCAATATTACTGATCATTTCAAAACATGATCAATACATTAGCCATAAAGTTTATGCAACTATGTTTTAATAGGGCCATAAACCGTTACAGCCCTGCACCTGATTTAGTCCAGGTTCACACCTGGTTTAATCCTGGTTTAGACCCGGTTTAGACCTGGTTTAGTCCTGTTGTTAGCCGTTAGCTCATGACATTAGCTTCAGTCTCGGTTAATTTCTATGGGATTAGCATTAGCCTGTGGTTAGCCGTTAGCTTCGGTCTGTTGTCCTCTGCTCTCTCTGTATTTTCCCGCCTCTGCTCCGTTATTTTCCCGCTCCTCTGGACCTCACCTGGCCCCATGGCTCCCAGCGCAGCTTTGACTCAGGTGAAGACGAACCTCCCGCAGGTTTTTGGCCAGAGACGAGCCCAAAGTCCGGACCACAGCCGCTGCCATCTTTGTCCTGTTCTGTGAAGGACGGAGGTGTGTGCGGGGTTTAAATGGCGCTGCACCAGAGAGAGCGCCCCCTAGAGGAGCGGGGCTTTCACTGAGCTCCAAAACCAGTTCTGACTTGGTCTTTCAGGGTTTGCTGCGCTTTTAAACAGGTTTTTAAAAAATGATCCAAAGAGAGAAAAGGTTTAGAGGGAAATAGATGAAGTAACAAATGTAAACGGATCAAAACACACTTTCAGTTTTTCAGAAAAAGAAGCTGGCACATTATTATAAACCAAACATTTGTGAATAAAAATAACCATTTCTGATGTGTTTTAGTTTTTAGAGCCGACCAGAGTTTGGTTTGACTGAGAATTAAACACTGCAGTCTTTCCTCATGATTCACTTCATTGTCTTTGACTGAGGTCACTCTTACTCTTCGTTAGTCTTCAGAGAGTTTCAGTAAAATACAGAGGTATAGGTCTGTTAATTCACATTTTACACTTTGAGCTGACTTTTATTCAAATCTGCTCCAAAAAATTTAAAATGGAATCTTTCAAAAGTTTCTTTTATTAATAAACACATCAGAAAAAACAGTTTGTGCTTGTTTTTTGAGCCAGTCTTGAATTTTATCCTGTCTACTTTTAGTAATCGATTTTCCCTGCTCCTCTTCATCACATGGATCTCCTCCTCATCACATTTATCTCTCCGGGAATTCCAGCCATCGGCTCCAGAGGAACTGAGCTCCGTGAGATCCTCTGGAGCCTGCGGTGTTTCAGCCACAAGACGGCGCCCTTTTCCTCAGAAACTCGCTGTCTGCTCAACGTTTATTTGGACTTTTCTGTCAAAGAACATAAATAATGTGTAATAATGGAATAGAGCAAAAAGAGAAAAATCGTTTTTTGTGTAAATTTAAAAACAGAGATACTTAATAAAAATAATAATTTAAAATGTTAAACGCCCTTGTTAAAATATAATAAACAAAATAGCTATAAAAGTGTCGTCAATGTCTTCCACAGGTGGCGCTGTGCAGCACAGATCCGTGTGTCCAGCCGCAGAAGAAGAACACGCTGCTGCAGCGGTTTGGATTAGCTTTGGTTTAGTTTTCACCGAATAAACAGAGAAATCACAGAACCGTGAGACGTATTTAAACTCCTTCCCGGGTTTACACCGCGGACAGACCGGATTGTCTCAAACAGGACCCAACAGGACCCGGAAAGATGCCGGAAAGTTAGTGATTTCTGCGTTAGCTTCAGCAGTTAGCCGCTTAGCTCCGACCCGAACACAAACAGAACAGATTTAACCTATTTTTTACTTTTAATTATAGACAAGGAACATTAATATGCATCTTAAATATAACTTTAGGATGTTAATAATCTAAACTCTGGTTATCACCTACACTGGACGTGTTTTATTTAAAATTTAAAGGCATTAATGAGATTTAGTTTGGCCCTGTTTGCGCAGAAGTTGCTCTCAATATTAATCTCTAAAACCATTAAACCACTTAATTTCTTTTAAATACATCTGTTTGAGCTTAAAGCTTCAGATATATACAAGTTAAGGCTAAAAGCAGGCTATAAACAGTCTGATATGAAAACTACGTCATTTAACGAACCAGCCCTGAGGTTTGTGGAGTTTTTATTTGTTAGAAAATCTCAATTAAAACCCCGTGTGAAATAAAACGAGTAGATATGATAAATAAAAATTAAAATCTTCTATTTATTTCAATATTATTGTTTAGACACATTTTAGACAGTTGAGCTCAAACCCAAGCCTCTGAACTGAATGGTTCCAGAGTCTGGTTCGTTCTTGTTGGGACAGTGTCTAAAGTCTGATGGTTGTTTTTCAGCGGAGACCTACTCGAACCCTTTGGCTCCAGAAGGACACGATGTGGACGACCATCGCACGGCGGCGCAGTAAATATCACCAACACACTCACCTGAGTCAAAAACACACACCTGTTTGTTTTAATTACAATTAGTTATGCAAAGCTATTCATTCTGTTGAATATTAATTAATAAATGTCAGTAGACTCGAATATGAACAGATTTACTCCGTCCAGAGTGAGCCTCTCCGGAGCCGGGCTTTGGTCCCGAGGGGCAGGTGTGATGAACTCTGTGGTGTTTCTCTGTGTCCAGGACCAAACTGACCAACGATGACTTCAGGAAACTGCTGATGACTCCCAGAGCGGCTCCTTCATCGGCTCCACCTTCAAAATCCAGGCCTCATGAGTAAAGTCTCCATTTTCCCTTTAGTTTGGTGGTGTTGTTGTTTACTGCAGTATTACAGTTTTGTTTAGTACTTTTAAGTTTTTAAGCACAAAAGAAAACCCCAGTGAATCACAAACCTTTAATAAAAGATGTAAAGAAACAGTTTTTGAGTCAATTTGAAATAACAGTGTGGAAAATGGGTCAAACGTAAACATTGTGGATCTTATAAAACAATAACAACCAGTAAAAAAGTGCAACTTTAGTAAAACTGAAACTGTCTTTTTCCTAGAATGCCAAGGGACTACAACGAGGATGAGGATCCAGCTGCGAGACGCAGGAAGAAGAAAAGGTAACGTTTCCTCATCACGTGATCTGTTTGGACTAAGCCACAAAACCTGAACTGAAGTGTTTTCATGTGTATTTTCTACAGTTGTGACTTTAGCTCCGTCAGCAGGTGTTTTACTGAATTAAGCCTCAGTTTATCTGCTGCTAATCCTACCAAAACCCAGACTGAAGTCGTGTTCTGATCTGGGACTAGAACAAGTTAAATGTCAGGTTTTTACAGTACTGTCCTGTTGTTTTCCAGTTATTATGCAAAGCTCCGTCAGCAGGAGATGGAGCGCGAGCGAGAGTTGGCAGAAAAATACAGAGACCGAGCTCGAGAGCGAAGAGACGGAGTCAACAAAGACTACGAAGAGACGGAGCTCATCAGCACCACGGCCAACTACCGAGCTGTGGGTCCGACCGCGGAGGCGTGAGTCAAAACAACTCCACACAGAGTCAAAACAACTCCACTCAGAGTTACACCACACAGAGTTAAACTGTGTTAAACTGGACCAGGTCCTGGAGTCTGGACCTGGACCAGGTCCTGGAGTCTGGACCTGGACCAGGTCCTGGAGTCTGGACCTGGACCAGGTCCTGGAGTCTGGACCTGGACCAGGTCCTGGAGTCTGGACCTGGACCAGGTCCTGGAGTCTGGACCTGGACCAGGTCCTGGAGTCTGGACCTGGACCTGGACCAGGTCCTGGAGTCTGGACCAGGTCCAGGTCCTGGAGTCTGGACCAGGTCCAGGTCCTGGAGTCTGGACCAGGTCCAGGTCCTGGAGTCTGGACTTGGACCAGGCTGATATTTGATGTGGTGTTTCAGAGATAAATCTGCAGCAGAGAAGCGTCGGCAGCTGATCCAAGAGTCGAAGTTCTTAGGAGGCGACATGGAGCACACTCACTTGGTCAAAGGTCTGGACTTCGCTCTGCTGCAGAAGGTCAGGACTTGAACCCAGAACCCGCCACAAAATCCAGAATAAATCCATTCAAAACCAGTTCATCCTGTTGTGTTTGCTGCAGGTTCGAGCAGAGATCACGAGTAAAGAGAAGGAGGAGGAGGATCTGATGGAGAAGGTCCAGAAAGAGGCAAAGTAAGAACAGCTTCATAAATTTAACTAACGATAGTTTAATGAACACAGAAACAGAATCAGTTAAGACTTCAACAAAATACACCAGAACTGCCCCTGAACTGATCTGAGAACGTCCGGTGTGTTTTAGGAAAGAAGTGGAGCCTGAGGAGAAGATGGAGTTCAAGACACGCCTCGGTGAGTTCAGCCCTAAATAAACCCCTGGTCTCCTGACCCCTGGTGTCCTGACCCCTGGTCTCCTGACCCCTGGTCTCCTGGCCCCTGCTCTCCTGACCCCTGCTCTCCTGACCCCTCGTGTCCTGACCCCTCGTGTCCTGACCCCTGGTGTCCTGACCCCTGGTGTCCTGACCCCTGGTCTCCTGACCCCTGGTCTCCTGACCCCTGGTGTCCTGACCCCTGGTGTCCTGACCCCTGGTGTCCTGACCCCCTGCTCTCCTGACCCCTGCTCTCCTGACCCCTGGTGTCCTGACCCCTGGTGTCCTGACCCCTGGTGTCCTGACCCCTGGTGTCCTGACCCCTGGTCTCCTGGCCCCTGCTCTCCTGGCCCCTGCTCTCCTGACCCCTGGTCTCCTGACCCCTCGTGTCCTGACCCCTGGTGTCCTGACCCCTGCTCTCCTGACCCCTCGTGTCGTGACCCCTGGTCTCCTGACCCCTCGTGTCGTGACCCCTCGTCTCCTGACCCCTGGTGTCCTGACCCCTGGTCTCCTGACCCCTGGTGTCCTGACCCCTGGTGTCCTGACCCCTGGTGTCCTGACCCCTGGTGTCCTGACCCCTGGTCTCCTGACCCCTGGTCTCCTAACCCCTTGTGTCCAGGACGGAACATCTACCGCGTGGTGTTCCGCTCGGGGCAGTCTGAGAGGAACGAGCTGTTTCTGCCCGGACGCATGGCGTACGTGGTCGACTTGGACGACGAGTTCACCGACACCGACATCCCCACCACCCTGATCCGGAGCAAGGCCGACTGCCCCAGCATGGAGGTAACTGCCCTAAATACCCCACCACCCTGATCCGGAGCAAGGCCGACTGCCCCAGCATGGAGGTAACTGCCCTAAATACCCCACCACCCTGATCCGGAGCAAGGCCGACTGTGAACACCTGTGTAATACCTCGTGTAATAAGTGTATAAAGTGTACAATAATTCATGGAGAGTGCAGTGGGCGGGGCCCTGAACAGCTTCACCTCAAGGTCCCATATTCTGCTAAATCGACTTTTCTGAGCTTTTAACCATGTTCTAACGTTGTTTCTACCTCAAACACATACCCAAAGTTGTGTTTTGTTTCATTCACGCATGTTTAAGTCATTTATTTAGTTTGAGCTACAGTCCTTTCAACGAGCTGTTTCACGCAATGACGTCAATATGTGAAATAAACCACTCCTCTCCAGGAAGTGCTCCTCCACACTCCTCCTGCCCCTCTCTCCTGCACTGTCAACAAGTGCCGTGCTCTGCAGCTCAGACACAGAGAAGCATCGCTGCTACTGTGTTAGCTTACTAACAGTCAGCAACATGTATTACTAACAAGCATTACTGCATAGCTCTACATATTGCTAGGCTACTTTATTATAGTTCTTTCAATACACTGCACACCAGCTACCTTAGGAGTCTCCAGGCAGCATATACATTCTCAACTTCAGTAGGCATTGTACGGTCATTTCCACATGTGCACCGATAAACAGAAGCAGTTAACACGCGCTATGCTACGGGCTACACCATAGAAACATACACAATAAATAGTTTTTCATTTACCAAGCAGAAAGTCTTGTAGAAGCCTTCGAGGTCTTTGTGTTTGCTCATGTTCTTAAACTCAGAATCAGACTCTGGGTCGAAGATATAAAAAGTTATTACTACCATGTACCGTGTTTACTTCAGTCTGTTTCCAGCGTAGCTCGCGTAGCTATAGCGTGACGTCATGAGTGGGCGGGGCCAACACGGGAGAGCTGAGCCTTAAAGTGACAGCGCCAAATCAGACCGTTCACTTTGGACTCATGATGAGAGCTCATCCAAACCGCTTGTATAAGATAAATATTGTGTTTCATGTTGCAAAATGTGATATGGTAACCTAAATGTATCCAAAATACACTGTATAATGTTCAAAATAGTATAATATAGAACCTTTAAGAACAGAGACATGTTCTTGTTCTTGAGGAGGATGTACCAGGCTTTAGTCCAGACTGAACCTCTCTGTTTCAGGCCCAGACGACTCTGACGACCAACGACATCGTGATCTCCAAACTCACCCAGATCCTGTCCTACCTCCGACAGGGCACTCGGCACAAGAAGGTCAAGAGGAAGGACAAGGGTAAGACGGGGTTGAGACCGGGGACGAGAAATTCATCTGATACTTAATTTTATCCACCAAAAACCTGGTCTAATCCTGCTAAAACCTGTTTTAATTCTTGTATTTTGTATTTTTTCAGGTAAACTGGACGATAAACGAGCTCCAGAGGCAGATCTGAGGTGAGTCCACATTTACACCTGGTCTAGACCTGGTCTAGACCTGGTTCAGACCTGGTTCAGACCTGGTCTAGACCTGGTTCAGACCTGGTCTAGTCCTGGTTTTGTTGAGTCCTATGTGTGTTATTTTCAGTATTTTCGATGACATCGGGGACTACATCCCGACCTCGACCAAATCTAGAGACAAAGACCGTCACCGGGACCGAGACCGGGACCGTGACGAAGCCAAGTCCAGACACACCTACTTTGAGAAACCCAGGACCGAAGACCAGGTCAGACCCGGGTCTAAGTCCAGACTCTGACGTTGCTGGCACAGAACTCTGAATAACCCTCAGACGTGTTTATGTTGTGTCTATTGCAGGTGCTGGAGGTGGACTCAGGTGAGACCCAGTTCAGGCCTGGTCTACACCTGGATTTGACAGGATTTTATTCAGTCGGCTCCAAAGGAGTCCTGCAGTTACATATTGGACTTTCGTGTGACTTTCTGGACCTGACTGGACTTGGACCAGACTGGACCAGACTGGACCAGACTTGGACCTGGTTTTAAACCCTGTCTCTGTTTGTGTCCAGGTCCAGGTTCAGTTCGAGAACAAATCAAACTCATCAACGAGAAGTTCGCTGGAGCCGGACCTCAGTGGAACCAGAACCAGGACCCATATCCTCCAGACCAGGACCAGACCTGGACCAGACTTGGACTAGACCAGGACCAGACCAGGACCAGACCAGGACCAGGACCAGACCAGACCTGGACCAGACCTGGACTAGACCAGGACCAGACCAGACCAGACCAGGACCAGACCAGGACCGGACCAGGACCAGACCAGGACCAGACCAGGACCAGACCAGGTCTAGACAGGACTGTGATGATGTGATTTAATAAAGGTTCCTTAATGAAGCTGAACAGTTTCGAGGAGAGACGGGAAAGAGCAGCTCGGAGACTTCTTCGGAGGATCCAACTCTTACGCCGAGTGCTATCCTGCCACGTAAGACTGAACTCACCTTGAAGCACTGTTCTCACCCTGACAAGACCTGAACTCACCTTGAAGCACTGTACTCACCCTGACAAGACCTGAACTCACCCTGACAAGACCTGAACTCACCTTGAAGCACTGTACTCACCCTGACAAGACCTGAACTCACCCTGACAAGCACTATACTCACCCTGACAAGACCAGAACTCACCCTGAAGCACTATACTCACCCTGACAAGACCTGAACTCACCCTGAAGCACTGTACTCACCCTGACAAGCACTATACTCACCCTGACAAGACCAGAACTCACCCTGAAGCACTATACTCACCCTGACTCTCCAAAATAAACTAATTCATTTTCAACTCTTTTTCTGTTCAGGATGGATGACTTGGCCGTGGACAGTGACGAAGAGGTGGACTACAGCAAAATGGACCAGGTAAAGTCCCGCCCCCGAGAAACCAGCCGACCAATCACAGCAGAGTCTGAGTAAACGAACCAATCACAGCAGAGTCTGAGTAAACGAACCAATCACAGCAGAGTGTGTGTTGTGTCTTTCAGGGAAATAAGAAGGGTCCGCTCGGACGCTGGGACTTCGACACTCAGGAGGAGTACTCAGACTACATGAACAACAAGGAGGCCCTGCCCAAGTACGGACCTGGACCGGACCTGGACCAGAGACCGGACCAGGACTAACAGAGTTTAGATCAGACTTTACTGAATTTAGAGAGATGGATTTGAACAGGTTTTAGTTGATTGTAAATAAGTTGAGTTTAAATGAGTCTTAGTGGACTTTCAGGTTTAAATGGTTTCAGATGAAGTTTAGGTCTTTAGTCTTTAATCTTCTGTTTTTAGTTTTTTTGGGTCTAACTCTGTTCTGCGCAGGGCTGCGTTCCAGTACGGCATCAAGATGTCTGAAGGAAGAAAGACTCGACGATTCAAAGAGACAAACGAGAAGGCCGAGCTGGACCGACAGTGGAAGAAGATCAGCGCTGTGAGAACACGCTCTGCACCTACAACACGCTCCAAACATGCTCTGATCATACAACACGCTCTAAACATGCTCTGATCATACAACACACTCCAAACATGCTCTGATCATACAACACACTCCAAACATGCTCTGATCATACAACACGCTCCAAACATGCTCTGATCATACAACACGCTCCAAACATGCTCTGATCATACAACACGCTCTAAACATGCTCTGATCATACAACACACTCCAAACATGCTCTGATCATACAACACGCTCCAAACATGCTCTTAACATGCTCTGATCATACAACACGCTCCAAACATGCTCTGATCATACAACACGCTCCAAACATGCTCTGATCATACAACACGCTCCAAACATGCTCTTGATCATACAACACCCTCCAAACATGCTCTGAACTTACAACACGCTCCAAACATGCTCTGAACATGCTCTGATCATACAACATGCTCCAAACATGCTCTAAACATGCTCTGATCATACAACACACTCCAAACATGCTCTGATCATACAACACGCTCCAAACATGCTCTTAACATGCTCTGATCATACAACACGCTCCAAACATGCTCTGATCATACAACACGCTCCAAACATGCTCTGATCATACAACACGCTCCAAACATGCTCTTGATCATACAACACCCTCCAAACATGCTCTGAACTTACAACACGCTCCAAACATGCTCTGAACATGCTCTGATCATACAACATGCTCCAAACATGCTCTGAACATGCTCTGAACTTACAACATGCTCCAAACATGCTCTGAACATGCTCTGAACTTACAACATGCTCCAAACATGCTCTGAACATGCTCTGAACTTACAACATGCTCCAAACATGCTCTGAACATGCTCTGAACTTACAACATGCTCCAAACATGCTCTGAACATGCTCTGAACTTACAACACAAAAACAGATAAGAAACATGGCCCCAGGTGGTTTCACGATTAATCAGTCCCTCCAGGATTTCACGGCCATGTTTGGTGATTGTTGTGGTCTTAAAAAACTCATCCCCTGCTGAGAAGAGTGACGACGAGTCTCTAAAGTTTCCAATAACACCAGGAAATCACTAGATTTGTGGCTAGTCACTTTTTTGAAAGAATTACTGGAAGAGTCTGAAGAGTCGCTAAACGTTGGCAGCACTGGAGCAGATATGACGTGGGCTCATTCTTCTTCGTGGGTTTTTGGCAGACAGTTTGTTGCTGTTAGTTGTTGTTGTTGCTGTTTGTTAGTTGTTGTTTGTTGTTAGTTGTTGGTTGTTGTTAGTTGTTTGTTGTTGTTGTTTGTTGTTAGTTGTTGTTGTTAGTTGTTTGTTGTTGTTGTTTGTTGTTAGTTGTTGTTGTTGTTAGTTGTTTGTTGTTGTTGTTGGTTGTTGTTGTTAGTTGTTGTTTGTTGTTGTTAGTTTGTGTTGTTTTAAAGTCACAGTGATTTTGCAGAGTTTGGTTGATTGCGTTAATAGTTAATAATAGTTAATCCTGGAGTGGTTTTAGGCAGACGAGTCTGTGACCTTTGACCTGTGTCTGTTCTGTTTCAGATCATCGAGAAGAGGAAGAAGATGGAGGCCGACGGGTAAGTCTTCATCACCTTCATCATCCTCAGAACAGAGATGGTTTTAATGGACTCTAACTGTTCTTTCTCTTCCTCCCTCACTCCTCCTCACTTCCTCACTTCCTTCCTCCTTCCTTCCTCCCTTCCTCCCGTCTTTCCTCCCTCACTCTTCCTCACTCCTCCTCCCTCCCTCCCTCTTTTCCTTCCTTCCCTTGCTCCTCCCTCCCTCCCTCCCTCCCTCCCTCCCTCTTTTCCTTCCTTCCCTTGCTCCTCCCTCCCTCCCTCCCTCCCTCTTTTCCTTCCTTCCCTTGCTCCTCCCTCCCTTCCTCCCTCCCTCCCTCAGAGTGGACGTGAAGAGGCCTAAATACTGAAGACACATGGATTATTCTTAAATTCTGTGTAAAACCCAGCTTTTGTTTTGTGTAGTTCTCAGTGAAACTTGATCCAGTCTTGATTATCGATTGATTATTGATTGTTGTGTGTTATTGATAAAAACATGTATTAATGTATTAAACTGTGATCGCTGTTTGGAAACGAGTAATAAAACAATACGTCCCTCAGAGGACTGTCTCTGGTCCTTGGTCTAGTGTCTGTCTTGAGCTGTATTTATCAGAGACTGTCCTGGGACTGGATCCTTCTGTGGTTCCCCTTATGATGACCTCTGACCCCTCTGATGACCTCTGACCCTGATGGAGGGTCTAAGGACCGGTTCGTCAGTTCTCCTCAGTTTGTGGCTAACGCAGACTCCACAAATTCATTCAAATAAAATAAATCACATTTTCACAGATTTATTCAAGTATTTTTGAGTAAAAACATTACAATTTAATAAAAGAAAAAAATACTTTACAGGAATGGAACCGGGGTCTCCCCAGTTTGTGGTAGTCACTCACATTTAATCATAGATTATTAAGAAAACACATACATTTTGGGTTTAGTCCTGGTTCAGACCTGGTTTAGTCCTGGTTCAGACCTGGTTTAGTCCTGGTTTAGACCTGGTTTAGTCCTGGTTCAGTCCTGGTTCAGACCTGGTTTAGTCCTGGTTTAGTTCTTGTATAAACCAGTGACAGTCTGTAGACTTCAGACTCTGGTCCAGACCTGGTCCTGGGACTCCTGTTGTTTGTTCTGGTCTTGGTCCCGGTCGGTCTTCCTCATGAACCCTCTGAAGCTGGGGCAGATGGGGACTCGGGTCAGGACCTGGACTTTCTGGACCAGCTTCATCCCAAAAGGAAAGTCGTAAGACGGAGAAGATCCGAGTGAGACCGAGTGGGACCAGTGTGTCAGACCCCGCTCCTCCCTGGACCCTGAAGACCCACAAAAACCAGATCAGGAGCAGCTGAAACCAGGGCCATTCAACTAAAGTCTGTATAAATCCATCTGAAACCTGTTCAAGGTTTTTGATGGATGAAGGTGAACAAGGTGTATTTGGTTGCCATAGTTACCAGGTATTGTGTTGTCGAGGCAGAAGGCGAGGAATCCTCCGACGAACATCTCTGTGGACAACAGCACCGTCAGGATCTGGTCCAGCTCCGGGATTCCTGCGGGAAAACCGAGTAGAACCTGGTCAGGTCCAAATAAAACCAGCTCGGGTCTGAATTAAAAACGGGTCACGTTACATAAAAACCATTGAAAGCCCGCCACAGATATGAGTGGGCGGGGCTCACCTGTCTGGATGGAGTTGGGGTGTGCGTCCAGGTAGGTCGGCAGAGTCAGACCAAAGAAGATGGAGAAACCGAGGACGAAGAGGTTTCTGGAGGAGTTCAGGTCAACAAGCTGCAGGTTGGACAGGCCCACCGCCGTGATCATACCTGAGGGACAGGTAACACACCTGAGGCACACCTGAGAGACTTTGGTCCAACCCAGTCCAGACCAGGACTTGAGCAGGACTGAGGTCTAGACCCAGGACCAGGACTTGAGCAGGACTCACCGAACAGAGTGCAGAACATTCCTCCGAGGATAGGGTCTGGGAGCGACGCAAACAGAGCCGTGAACTTCCCCACGGACCCCAGCAGGAACATGATCCCGGCCCCGAACTGGACCACCCTCCGACTGCCCACCTGAGACCGGACCGGGATCGGACCGGGACCAGACCAGGAACAAGGGTAGAACCACATCAAAACCGAGTTTAGTTGGATTAAACTAGGTTTTAGCTGGATCTGAACAAATTTTAGCTGGACCATACCTTGGTGATGCCTAAGACTCCGATGTTGGGGCTGGAGGACGTGGAGCCGTTGCCAGTTCCCAATAAACCAGCAATAACACAGCACACCCCCTCAGTGAAGATCCCCCTGTAACACGGTGACATCACTACGTAACAGTGAAGATCCCCCTGTAACACGGTGACATCACTACGTAACAGTGAAGATCCCCCTGTAACACGGTGACATCACTACGTAACAGTGAAGATCCCCCTGTAACACGGTGACATCACTACGTAACAGTGAAGATCCCCCTGTAACACGGTGACATCACTACGTAACAGTGAAGATCCCCCTGTAACACGGTGACATCTAGCTAGCACAGCACAGACCTCTTCTCACAATATCCAGCTTTTCATGAAAGACCCGTCTTGAAAATGGAAAGTATATCTGCACCAGATCAATCTCTTCTCCTCCTTCACCATTATGGGTTAAAAATACAACGATAGCTGTTGGATCTCTGGGTTTAGTTCATATTCTTTCAGGCTCTGGAAGAGCTTATCCAATCACAGGACGCGTACACGTCCAGGTCAACGTAAGACCTTCTAGCTGGTCCTGGTCTGGTCCTGGTCTGCAGAATCCAGATCTGATTGGTTATTGACACTGACTGTGTCCGTTCACTTACAGTGGACCGGGGCCTGCTCTGTTGGTTCTGAAGGTCTCAACACAAGCTGAAATATAACTGGATAAAAACTCTACCATAATAAACAACATTGGAGCCACTCAACTTAGTGGATATAATATGACATAAAGAGAAGAGAGAATAGAGAATCATTTTGTTTACATATTTATGACAATAAAATAAAATAAATGTACTTTTCTGAGCATGTTTAGGCCAGCAGAGAAGGCCTTGCTGGTCCTGACGGACCACCACTGCTACATAATGTGTTGATGTCGTTACGTTGTGATGTCACTACGTCTCACCTGTTGATGGCGTGCACAGGAGGAGGCGGGGCTCCGGACAGACGAGCACAGGCGTAATAATCTCCAATAGACTCTACGATCCCTGCCAGAGTCGCACTCATCATCCCCAGGACCCCCGCCACCGTCACCACCGGAAGACCCCACTGACCTGGGTTCATAGGGGTTAGACCGGGTTAGACCGGTCTGGACAGGGTTCAGAGGGATTTGAGGAGGTTTCAGAGGAATTTTAAAGGGTTTCAAATCATTTTGAGGAGGTTCCAGGTGGATTTGAGCAGGTTTTAGTTAGATTTAAACAGGTTTTAGGGTTAGATGAGGTTAGATTGTGATTGGTTGATTTAAATGTTAGTGCACTCTGGTTGGCTCTTACAGGGGTAGGGCACTCGTATCCACGGCGACGAGGCCATGATGTCGCCCCTGGCATCGGTCCGGGCCTTGTGGCCATAACGATGAGGGTCGCTAGGCAACAGGTCGGTGAGTGTCATGACGTAACACAACAACCAGACCAGCATTATCGCCAAAATGATCTGTAATAACAATATTATTACTATAATAATAACAGAGTTGGGCCAAAATGATCTGTAATAACAGTATTATTACTATAATAATAACAGGGTTGGGCCAAAATGATCTGTAATAACAATATTATTACTATAATAATAACAGGGTTGGGCCAAAATGATCTGTAATAACAATATTATTACTATAATAATAACAACAGGGTTGGGCCAAAATGATCTGTAATAACAATATTATTACTATAATAATAACAGGGTTGTGCCAAAATGATCTGTACTAATACCAGGTCTAGAGTCCAAGACCAGGTCTAGAGTCAAGGACCAGGTCTGGACCAGGTCTAGAGTCCAGGACCAGGTCTGGACCAGGTCTAGAGTCCAGGACCAGGTCTGGACCAGGGCTAATGTGTGTATTTACTGGGAACATCCTGAAGACATGGACTCTGGTCGATGACAGGCCTTTCTTTCTGCTGTAAACTGGAACTGGCAATGAAATGGCTCTTAAATACTGAGCGAAGAGCAGGATCAGGAGGATACAGCTGAAAAACAGGGAGAGAGGGGATTCAGGGGGACTGGAACAGGTTTTAGAGGGACTTAAACAGGTTTTAGTCGGTTTAGATCAGGTTTTAATCAGTTTAGATCAGGTTTTAGTCGGTTTAGATCAGGTTTTAATCAGTTTAGATCAGGTTTTAGTCGGTTTAGATCAGGTTTTAGTCGGTTTAGATCAGGTTTCAGTCAGTTTAGATCAGGTTTCATTAGGTCTGTAACAGGTTCTGGGCCTCACAGCGCGGACAGGCCCCAGTGAGACCCGGCCCGGTCTCCTGCGGTGCTGAACACAGAGAGTCCGATCAGAGACACTGTGGGTGTGATGGTCAGGGGTCCGATGAAACGCAGCATGAGTCCAGGAAGACCACTCAGACCCACCAGGACTTCAGCCAGACTCGACACGATGATGGCCCCCTGGATCTGCAAGAGACGGCCAATCAGAGGGCAGCAGGGAGGAGGAGGACCAATCAGAGGGCAGCAGGGAGGAGGAGGACCAATCAGAGGGCAGCAGGGAGGAGGAGGACCAATCAGAGGGCAGCAGGGGGGAGGAGGACCAATCAGAGGACAGCAGGGAGGAGGAGCACCAATCAGCGGACAGCAGGGAGGAGGAGGACCAATCAGAGGGCGGCAGGGGGGAGGAGGACCAATCAGAGGGCGGCAGGGGGGAGGAGGACCAATCAGAGGGCGGCAGGGAGGAGGAGGACCAATCAGAGGGCAGCAGGGGGGAGGAGGACCAATCAGAGGGCGGCAGGGGGGAGGAGGACCAATCAGAGGGCGGCAGGGGGGAGGAGGACCAATCAGAGGGCGGCAGGGGGGAGGAGGACCAATCAGAGGGCGGCAGGGAGGAGGAGGACCAATCAGAGGGCGGCAGGGAGGAGGAGGACCAATCAGAGGGCAGCAGGGGGGAGGAGGACCAATCAGAGGGCAGCAGGGGGGAGGAGGACCAATCAGAGGGCAGCAGGGGGGAGGAGGACCAATCAGAGGGCAGCAGGGGGGAGGAGGACCAAAAACGTTAACTATTTATGAGGCTTTGGGTTCAATGGCGTTCACTCTTTAATTGAACTGTCCAGAGTTCAGAGGTTAAAGGGTAGAGTGAAACTAACACAGAAACTACACCAAACACGACGAGTCAATCCACACTTATCCCTGTCATTTCTCTGTTGCAACAAATTAATATAAAATTATAATAAATTGTAAAGGTAATTAATATAAAAATGTAAAGGACATAAATCTGAGAAAAGTGGAACAGACCTTTTATAGTTTGTAGCAGCAGATGTTAAAATAAACTAACATTATAAATCATTAACTCTCTTAAACCAATGATACAGTAATAACAGATCATTAGTTCAAGTGGGTTAAATATAAGAGTTAGTAATAACAGTGTAATAACAACAGTACCTCTCTGATGCGCGGCTGCCAGATGTGAGCTGTGTCCAGAGGAAGAGTCCAGTTCCCATAGATCTCCTCTGGAACAAGACCGGGTTAGACCGAGGTTAGACCGGGTTAGACCGAGGTAAGACCGGGTTAGACTGAGGTAAGACCGGGTTAGACTGGGTTAGACCAGGGTTAGACCAGCGTTAGACCAGAGTTAGACCAGGATTAGACCTGGGTTAGACCAGAGTCAGACCAGAGTTAGACCAGGTTAGACCAGAGTCAGACCAGCGTTAGACCAGGGTTAGACCAGAGTTAGACCAGAGTTAGACCAGAGTTAGACCAGGGTTAGACCAGAGTTAGACCAGCGTTAGACCAGAGTTAGACCAGAGTTAGACCAGAGTTAGACCAGAGTCAGACCAGCGTTAGACCAGAGTTAGACCAGAGTTAGACCAGAGTTAGACCAGAGTTAGACCAGGGTTAGACCAGAGTTAGACCAGGGTTAGACCAGAGTTAGACCAGAGTTAGACCAGCGTTAGACCAGAGTTAGACCAGAGTTAGACCAGCGTTAGACCAGAGTTAGACCAGGGTTAGACCAGAGTTAGACCAGGGTTAGACCAGAGTTAGACCAGAGTTAGACCAGAGTTAGACCAGGGTTAGACCAGAGTTAGACCAGCGTTAGACCAGCGTTAGACCAGGGTTAGACCAGGGTTAGACCAGAGTTAGACCAGGGTTAGACCAGCGTTAGACCAGAGTTAGACCAGAGTTAGACCAGAGTTAGACCAGGGTTAGACTAGAGTTAGACCAAAGTTAGACCAGAGTTAGACCAGCGTTAGACCAGAGTTAGACCAGGGTTAGACCAGAGTTAGACCAGGGTTAGACCAGAGTTAGACCAGAGTTAGACCAGAGTTAGACCAGGGTTAGACCAGAGTTAGACCAGCGTTAGACCAGCGTTAGACCAGGGTTAGACCAGGGTTAGACCAGAGTTAGACCAGGGTTAGACCAGGGTTAGACCAGAGTTAGACCAGAGTTAGACCAGAGTTAGACCAGGGTTAGACCAGCGTTAGACCAGGTTTAGTGCTGACCTTCGGGGGGGCAGGTCCAGCGGTCAAGGCTGAGAATGGCCTGAGCTGGGATCAGAAAAGCAAAGGCGGAGGCTTGGAACAACGGCAGCCTGAAAAATAATACAAACACCGATAAAGGTGGGGTTCAAGGCCTGGAAAATATAATAATAACATTATTATAAAGACTCTTTGATCTAATTTGAAAACTTTGACCTTTCTACATCAGCTAAATGAATGGGAGACTGGAACAGAAGTCACAAAGACAGTCTTGAAGCGAAGCTCCTGTGAGACCTGCCAGTCCATCTATCAACAGTCAAAACCTGGCTGGATCTGTGGTTTTATTTATTTATTTATTTAGGACAGTGCATATTGATCAACATATGAGCAAAAAGCATCACAGTAAATATGTCAGAATTAGCTACAGTAGCTAAATTTCATCTGTTGTCCTAAGGCAGACACAATAAAACAGACATGTTACTGTTACAAGACCAGTTACAATAAACATTAGGCACAGTGAGGTGACAATTGTCAAACGGGTCAACACAAACAGTCATAAACAAAAAGTACAAACTACACATGAGTACAGGACTGGTGTGTTTTAAACCACTGTTTTAGTGTTTTCTTGAAGGTCAGGTGGTTGTCTCAGTCTCTAACATGAGCTGGTAGTGAGTTCCATGACTGTGCCTCTGATAGACACTGCCATTTGGCTAAATTTAGTCCTACGTCGCTGTATGTTACAGTCTCCTCTGGTTAACGCTCTAGTATTGACTCTATTGTTAGTTTTCTTCTGTATAAAAACCTGTAATGGTGGAGGGGCAAGCCCATTCAAAACCTTAAAAACAAAACACACATCCAAAAACATCTGATAGTTGTCCAAGTCTAAAATATTATACTTACTAAGGATATTACAATAATGAAAATGGAGGGGCTTTCTTGTTTTCTTGAAAAGAGACTTGACGGTTTTCGAGTGCTCTCTGTTGTATGAGACCAAGTGGTGTAACAGTAGGTTATGTGAGTAAAAATCATGGCGTGCATATACGCTTTTGCTGATTCAAAAGTCAGAAAGGCTCTTGCATGATTAAAATTTGACAAATTATATTTGATTATGCTACTGATTTTTTTTTACATGTGTAAATGTTCGATTTGAATCAAAGACCACACCCAGATACTTAAACTGGTCTGACTAAAACAGATGGTTTCTGGTCTTCTGTCGTAAAAAAAACATACAAACTGTTTTTTTAGTATTAAGAAGAAGACAGGAATTTTGCAGCCAATGGGACACTGGGACCATGACCCCAGAAAGTACTGCAGCAGCTTCATGTTTTGTTTTTGCATGAGTATATAACACTGTACTGTTTGACCCAGACCTGATTCAACTGCTCTGTTCTAAGGTTTGGACTTGGATCGGTCCTGGTGGTACCTGATGCCCACTGTGGTCTGGATGAGCGTGGTCAGACCCACTGTGGTGAAGATGGTTCCAATCAGCTGACTGATGGTGCTCTGGTCCCGTCCCACACACATCGCCTCGGCCAAAAGGAACGGGACGGCGACGGTCCCGGAGAAACAGGTCAGGTAGTGCTGTCAGACGAGAAAAAATCAGATCATTTCCCCTCCTTTTTCTGGTGTTTAGTCCAGTTTCTCTCAGATGGACAAATGAAAACAGATGTGAACAGATGTGAACAGGTGTGTTTTTACTTGTAATCCCAGTAGAATACACAGATACCAGGGAGGAACGTCTTCAATGGTGTAGATCATGTCAGTCTCCACCTTCTCTGCTCCCATTGGCTGGTTCCTGCTCGGCTCTGCTCCCATTGGTCGGCTGGGCTTCTCTGCTGGACTCTGATTGGAAAGAACATTTTAGAGTTGAGTTAATCTGAAATTTATGAAACTGGAGCGTTATGCATCAGAGAGGTCAAGACCACACACTTCATCTGGACTGAAGGGTTAAAAAGACTATGTCTATATCTGGACTTTCTATTTGTGCTGTTTGGTTTTTGTTTTTTTATTGTATTCATTGTTCATTTTTATAATTTATTTATTGTAATATAAAGTGTAAAAAGCCCCTCTAGGGACAAATGTCTTGGCTATAAACACTGTGACACTGACACTGAATAACTTTAAGAAGATAATCTATGTTAATGTTATTAGTCCCTATCAAATAAATTAAAATAAACTGGTGTGTGCTGTGATTGGTCAGAGGTCAGTTTGGGGATCTCATTGGTGTTTGAGCGAAGGCTGTAGCAGTGAAAGGAGGTTAAGATCAGGGCGACCTCGGAGCAGGTATGAAGGAAGCTCAGATAATCATTAACGTTAATAATAATAAACAGGGTCATGTCACACATTAATAACTCACTGTAATCTCACAGTTTCTGAGAAAGACACTTCATTAAAACAGAAGACTCTTACATTTCCACAAAGAACATCCAAAAGAAAGTTTCTCTGCGATAAACAACTCTGACCTGTTCTTTTTCACCGACTCTTTTCAGTTTGGTCTGATTTTGAACAATACCACAGCTCTAAAAGGGGTTAGACATTGAGCTTCAGGCCAGTTTGGAGGATGATGGAGCTGATAATCATAGATAATTTACTCTGAAACAAGTCTTTTTATGTTTAGTTCCTTTTTGTCCGTTGGGTGATTGGCAGGAGTCTGGTCCAATCGCATGATTCAGTCTTATGTGTTTTTATAAAGTTTGAGTGTGTCTTACCTTGGAGTCGTCCATAGTGTCTCTGCTGAAGCTGTGGCCAGTCTAAACCTCGAGTGGAGCTGGTCTTGGTCTAAAGATCATTAACGTTGTGAGGACTTTACCCTGAGTCTGTTAGTCTCCAAAGGAAATCTGATCTGGTTTTATTATTCAGCAGGTCTGTTCAGAGTGAGGTGTCTTTAGAGCAGAGCAGTTCATGAAGGTTTTACATTTCAATTACACACAGGCCTCAGGATTAGTTCAGACTCACCCTGAGACTCCTGTAGTGTGCCTTTAAAATGAAATTCCGACAGAAATAATCTGTTTCTGCTCAGGGTTTATTCTGAGCCTCTCTGAACTCACACACGACCTTTAAATAAATATTTAGAAGCTGTAGTCCTGGTTTATTAATCCTGTATGTGTTGTATTCCATTGTGTATTTGCATTGTGTATAGTGTATTAACATTGTTTGCTTGTTTAATGTGTCTGTAATATTGTATATGGTATTATTTTATGATATTTAATTATTACTGTTGAGGTGCAGCAATTAGAGGTGGAATTAATGTATTTTGCGGATAATATACAGATGTTTTTGTTCTGAAACAAACGGACTCCTCGCTGAGTCACAAACAGCCAATCACAGAGCACGTTGTGCCGCTCTGCGCAAGACTGACAGCTCTCTGAGCCAATGGGAGTGCGCCTGCGCAGTGCCCCCCCATCTGAGTAGGCGGGGCTTCACGCCGATCCGCAGCATAGCGGAACAAAATGGCGGCCGTGGCCCGAGAGCCAGGAGCTGCGGCGGTTCCGACGGCTTCTTCTCCCGAACCCAGGCCTCCAGACCCGGCCGCCAATGGACTGGGCCTCCCACTTGTTCTGCAGGATCCGCCCGGACCGCGGCAGTCCAGCCTGTTCACTGAAAGGGATGAGGGCGGTGCGGAAAAGCGCCATGTTGGAGCTGCGGCTAATGATAGCACAGAGGCTAATGTTAGCACCGAGCTAACGGAGCTCAGGCCGCAGCTGCGGGACTCCGCGGCGGGGAAAGGCCTCTCTGATCCCAGCCCCGGAGCAGAACCAGACCGGGTCCAGTCCGCGGTATCTCCTCTGTCTCTGCCCGCGGCCCCGGAGGCCCCTGAGGCCGGACTGTCCCTGGGACAGCCCAACGGCCCGGACCGCGGCTGCACCGAGAGGACTATGTCCGGGAGCCCGGATCCGGTGGACTCTGGAGAGGACTCTGCTGGACCTGACCGAGAGTCCAGACCGGACCTCAGGCCCGGGACCCAGGTCCGCGTGTCTCTGGATCACGTGATCGATGATGCACTGGTTGTGTCCTTCCGCGTGGGACACAAGGTGTTCTCAGGTGTGCTCATGGACCTGTCCCGCAGGTAAATACACCAGACCCACTGCAGCTGCCCCAGCACTAACACACCTGTACACACACCTGCCCCAGCACTAACGCACCTGTACACACACACACACACCTGTACACACTTCTGCCCCAGCACTAACACACCTGTACACACACACACCTGTCCCAGCAACCTGTACACACACACACACACCTGTACACACTTCTGCCCCAGCACTAACACACCTGTACACACACACACCTGTCCCAGCAACCTGTACACACACACACACACACACCTGTACACACTTCTGCCCCAGCACTAACACACCTGTACACACTTCTGCCCCAGCACTAACACACCCGTACACACTCCTGCCCCAGCACTAACACACCTGTACACACACACACCTGTACACACTCCTGCCCCAGCACTAACACACCTGTACACACACACACACACACACACCTGTACACACTTCTGCCCCAGCACTAACACACCTGTACACACACACACCTGTCCCAGCAACCTGTACACACACACACACACCTGTACACACTCCTGCCCCAGCACTAACACACCTGTACACACACACACACCTGTACACACTCCTGCCCCAGCACTAACGCACCTGTACACACACACACACACACACACCTGTACACACTCCTGCCCCAGCACTAACACACCTGTACACACACACACACACACACACACCTGTACACACTCCTGCCCCAGCACTAACACACCTGTACACACACACCTGTACACACTCCTGCCCCAGCACTAACACACCTGTACACACACACACACACTCACCTGTACACACTCCTGCCCCAGCACTAACACACCTGTGTACACACACACACACACACACCTGTACACACTTCTGCCCCAGCACTAACACACCTGTACACACACACACACACCTGTACACACTCCTGCCCCAGCACTAACACACCTGTACACACACACACCTGTACACACTCCTGCCCCAGCACTAACACACCTGTACACACACACACACACTCACCTGTACACACTTCTGCCCCAGCACTAACACACCTGTACACACACACACACACCTGTACACACTCCTGCCCCAGCACTAACACACCTGTACACACACACACCTGTACACACTCCTGCCCCAGCACTAACACACCTGTACACACACACACACACACCTGTACGTAGGTTTTTTAGAAACAGTGTGTGTTAGTGTTATTCAGGTTTTCTGCTCATGTTCCAGTCTTTACACTGAACTTGAATAAAACCTCCACCTGTCGGTTCTGTTCCAGGTTCGGTCCGTACGGGATCCCCATCTCCGTGTTTCCTCCTCGTCGAGAGTCGTCTCGTCGCCATCTTCAGACCCCTCCTCCTGCTGTGGCCCCTCCCCCTGCTGTAGCCCCTCCCCCTGATCCCTCTGTGACCCTTGACCCCTCTGCAGTGACCCCTGACCCCCGCAGTACTCCCCTGTTCCAGCCGGGGGCGCCGTACCCTCCTCCTCTGTTCCTCAGAGACAGCTATCACCAGAGCCTGCCACAGCCGCCTCCTCGGCGAATCAAGCGCTCGCGCCGTCGCTACGGCAACAGTGAGGAGCCCACCTGCATGCTGGTGAGGCTCCGCCCCCGACAGGTGCTGTGCGACAGGTGCAGGGGCCCCGCCGGCTCCAGGGCGGCCCCCGCGGCCTCCAGACGCCGCTGCAACCCCGAGCCCTGCGACGAGCAGCTGTCGGCCGAAGTCAAGCGTCTCCGCGGCGACGAGCCCCGCCCCCCGCGCCTCAGGAGGGAGGGGCTAAAGAGGGAGGGGCCAGGTGGACACCACGGCAACCACCCCTCCGCCATGGCCCCGCCCCGAGTCCGTCTAAAACCGCACAGGTATCGCACCGAACCAGAACCAGCACCAGAACCGCCCTCCAGGACCAGAACCAGACCCCAGACCGGCCCCAGACCTGGACCGAGACCGAGACCACACAGACCAGTCCCACAAAGACCGGGACGAGAACCACAGAGACTGGGACCAAAAAGACCAGAGCCAGTCCCACGAGGCTCCAAAAACTCCAACAAAAACCACAATAAAACCGAGACCAGACCCGAGACCAAGACTCACAGAAAAGACCCTAATCAAGACCCCAGACCCAAGACTCTCAGACCAGAACCGAGACCTGAGCCTAAACTAGAGCCTAAACCAGAGCCTGGACCAGATCCAAAACCAGATCCAAAACCAGATTTAGCCCAGACTCTCCACCGCTGCCGAAGGAAACAGAGCACTCCAAAACCGAGCCGAGACCAAGACCTGGACTTTAGCTCAGAGTCCAGGCCAGACCAGACTGAACCAGAACCAGAGCCTGGACTCAATGTAGAGACAGTCAAACCAGAACTAAAACCAGAGCCAGAACCAGGTCCAGATGTGATCAAAGGTGAACCAAATGTAAACTGCGAAGAAAGACCAGAATTCGGGACTCAAACCTGGTCTAGCTCCTGTGAGAGTCCAACAGAACCCAGTGGGGGGTCTAGACCAGGATCAGGATTAGGACTAGAACCAGAACTAGAATCAAAACCAGAACCAGAGCCGAGACTAGAACCAGGACTTAATTCAAACGAACAGATAATAAACCAAGAGCAGGTCGTGATTAGTTCTGAGTCTTGTTTTAAATTAAGTCCCGCTGAGTCCAGTTCAGTCCTGACTTTGTCCAGTTTCATTAAACCTGACCCTGGACCTCATCCTGGGCCGGACTCTTCCCTTTCGTCTTGGTCTGTTTCTAAACCTGAGAGTCCTGTTACAGTCCAGTCTGATCCAGAACCGATGGACTGTTCCCCGAGTCATGCTCCTGAACCCGGTCTTCAGTCAGAACCCGGTCTGAGTCTTCAGTCAGACCTGGTCCTGCCCGAGTCCGGGTCTAAAGACAGTCCTGGTCCAAGACCCGCGGTCAGCTCTAGATCCAGCTCCAAGTCCGGGTCCAGGTCTGGTTCTGTGGTGAACTCCAGGCCTTCGTCGCCTGCCTCTTCCTCTTCCTCTGGATCCTCCAGGTCCAGACCCAGTTCCAGGTCTAGCTCCACGTCATCAAGTCTTTCCAGAACCACTTCGAAGTCTGACTCTAGACCGTCCTCATCCCCAAAAACAGAGCCGAAGTCCTGTTCAGGCTTCCAAAAAAACTCAGGTTCAGAACTCAGACCCAGATCGTCCAGTAGCCCCGCCCCTAATCCACACAGTAGCCCCGCCCCTAAACCACACAGTAGCCCCGCCCCTAAGCCGTCCAGTAGCCCCGGCCGGTCAGTGTCGCGGTGCGTTGGCGCTGACGGCCGCTGCGTTTGCGTCGGGGACATCGTTTGGGCGAAGATCGCGGGGTTTCCGTGGTGGCCGGCGCGGGTTTTGGCGCTGACCGTGTGTCGCCACGGTGACGGTGCCATCGGACTCAGACAGGAAGTCCGCGTGGCCTGGTTCGGGTCCAGGACCACGTCTCTGCTGCCGCTGAGCCACACTTCTTCGTTCCTCGAGACGTTTCAGTCGCGCTTCGATCGTAAACGGAAAGGTCCGTACCGACGCGCCATCGCCGAGGCCGCCAGCGCCGCCAAGCAGCTGACGCCGGAAGTGCGGGCGCTCATGACGCAGTTTGAGACTTAACGAGAAAATGTAACGAGAAACAAAACAAACGCGTAGTGTAAGAAAGATCGCTGCTCATGTCGTTTAAGTTGTGAAAAAGTCAACAATAAACTGAACGAGACAAAATTGAAGACATCATACATTCGACGTACACTTCAGAAATAAAACCCCAACGTAAGAAAACATGACACTAACGCGGTTCCAGACTGAGTGGAAAATATTACAAAAAAGACGTAATGTAGAAAGAAAAACGTCTAAAAAATCTAAAAAACTTCATACAGCGATTCAAGAAGGATACTGAAATATTACAGAAACCGAAACAAAATGAAAATGTCGTTTTGAGAGACTGACATGAGACGAAACACGTTAGATTAACGCAAAAAAACACTCCAACGTAAGAAAATAATGTCAAAAACAAACCAGAAAATGTGAAATCACACAGCCATGTTTTTACCTGCAGCTCACCTGGTGCATCATGGGAAATGTAGTTTAACTGTTGTTGAATCACAAAATCACTGTTTAACTTAAAATCCACTACTTTTAGGACCAAAACCTCCAACTAACCTCTGTTCAGCTCCAACTAAAACCAGTTCAAATCCCTCTAAGCCCTGGTTAAGGTCTGGGTTGTGGTGTGTCGTTGGAAACTCTTTGTTAAACTTTTGTACATAGTTTTTTTTAATTATATTTGTTTTATTGGGTTCTGGTTCTGGGTCCGGTTCAGCCTGGTCCAGAGCTCACATTAAAATATGGTTCTGGTCTGGATCTCTTTCGGACTAAGTGCTCTTTCTTTTGGACTCTGTGGTTCTGACTTCGACCCAGTTCTATTTATAACCCGGTCTTGGGGTTTACCCGGGACGGACTTACGCAGACCTGGTTCTGGTCCTGGATTTCTTTTGATCTCAGTTTGGTTCAGCCCGGTTTTAGTATAGTCCTGACTTTTGTGAAACTGGGATCTTCAGAACCAGTCCCCGCTGTAGACCGGCCCAGACCCCGGTCCCTGGTTCTGTTGGAGGCTCTTCTGGGCCCGGTCCGGACTGGGTTCTGGCCCGGTTTTGGCCCGGTTTTCCCTCTGTTTGCAAATCTGAAGCGGTGAAAGTGTAAAGTGTTTGATTCTGTTGGATTTGAATAAAACGTGACTGAACCCTTTTCTGTGTCTCTGCCTTTTCTCTGAGTCTGTTCCTCTGCTTCTGCAAACAGATGGAAAACAGCACCAGAACCACCAGAACCACCAGAACCAGACCATCTCCATTTAACTCATTCAAACCCATTGTCCCGGTTCCATCTGAAACAAACCATTTCTCAAATCCTCCATTGTCTTTCTTTTTTTTAAACAGTTTCCACAAAAACAGAACTGTCCAGAACCAACAGAATTTATCCAGTTTTCCATCTGTTTCAATCTGCACCAGGTTTAGTCCTGGTTTAGTCCTGGTTTAGACCTGGTTTAGTCCTGGTTTAGTCCTGGTTTCGACCTGGTTTAGTCCTGGTTTAGACCTGGTTTAGTCCTGGTTTAGACCTGGTTTAGTCCTGGTTTAGACCTGGTTTAGACCTGGTTTAGTCCTGGTTTAGTCCAGGTTTAGACTTGGTTTAGACCTGGTGTAGACCTGGTTTAGTCCTGGTTTAGACCTGGTTTAGACCTGGTTTAGTCCTGGTTTAGACCTGGTTTAGTCCTGGTTTAGACCTGGTTTAGACCTGGTTTAGTCCAGGTTTAGACTTGGTTTAGACCTGGTGTAGACCTGGTTTAGACCTGGTTTAGTCCTGGTTTAGTCCTGGTTTAGTCCTGGTTTAGTCCTGGTTTAGTCCTGGTTTAGACCTGGTTTAGTCCTGGTTTAGACCTGGTTTAGTCCTGGTTTAGACCTGGTTTAGTCCAGGTTTAGACTTGGTTTAGACCTGGTGTAGACCTGGTTTAGACCTGGTTTAGTCCTGGTTTACACCTGGTTTAGTCCAGGTTTACACCTGGTTTAGTCCTGGTTTAGACCTGGTTTAGACCTGGTTTAGTCCTGGTTTACACCTGGTTTAGTCCTGGTTTAGACCTGGTTTAGTCCCAGACTCCTTGTTTGTTTATTTATTTATTTATTTTGGTCTTCAGGGTCAGAGCCAGAGAGGGCCTGTTCAAATCCAACTAAAGCCTGTTCAAATCCAACTAAAACCTGTTCAAATCCAACTAAAGCCTGTTCAAATCCAACTAAAACCTGTTCAAATCCAACTAAAGCCTGTTCAAATCCAACTAAAGCCTGTTCAGATCCACCTAAAACCTGTTCAAATCCAACTAAAGCCTGTCAATCCACCTAAAACCTGTTCAAATCCACCTAAACCCCTTCAGTTATTTTTTTTATTCTGTTCTGCTTCCATGGGTCTGGTTCAGACTGGTCCAGAGCTCGCATTAAAACCCGGTCTCAGGTGGATTCGGCTCAGACGTGGTCCTGGTTTTGGTCTTGATTTTTGAAGGACTAAGTGCCGTTGTACTTTGTGTTTAAGAAGCACTGAAGTAAACTAATAATTAAACTGAGATCAGACTTAAATGAAAGACCTGGTTCAGACCCGGTCTAGACCTGGTCCTGGTCCTAATGCTGTGTGTCTGTTGCAGGTCTGTGGTGAAGAGCTGCTGAGATTATATTAATATATTATTATAATGAAGTGCGTCGTCCAATCAGCTTCTACCAATCACGTCGCCATGGAAACGACAAGAAAGTCCGGATCAGGATCATCAATCAGTTCAATCAAGACCGGGTCTGAACCAGGTCTGGACTGGGTCTGGACTGGGTCGGAACCGGGTCACACAACCACTGAAAACCTGTGTAAATCCATCTAAAACCCGGTTCAGACCCGGTTCAGACCTGGTTCAGACCTGGTTCTGATTGTGAGTGTGTTTTTTTTACTCCTGAGAAGATTATGATTTTATTGTAAATGAATAAACGCTGCATGAAACTGTCTTTGAGTCGTTTTTTAATTTGAAAAATAAAAATGGATGTATTTTTCACTAAAAACAAAAAAGATTATTTGTGTTTTTAGGTTTTTATGAACAACAATTTGATTCTCTGCTTAAAACCAAGACCATTTCCTCAAACATTTAGTTTGAAAAGAGAATTTTATGAATAACTTAATCAAACAGAAATACATTTAATTTGAGAGTTTACTGTGTATTTATGAAAATAATGCAGCAATAAAAAAGGAAAGGATTTTAGTGTCTCAATGAGGCCACAGCACCATCTGCTGGACACAAACACAAACAGCGTCATCACTTTTAGGAAGAGACCGGCAAGTAAAACCCGTTCAAGTCAAACTAAAACCACGCTAAATCACTTTATTTTTCAGATAACTTTTGCGCTGCGTCACTCTAAGATTTAACTCTGGTCCTGGTCTTGCTCCTGGTCCTGGATGGTCCTGGTCTAGGTCCTGGATGGTCCTGGTCTTGGTCCTGGTCCTGGTCCTGGATGGTCCTGATCCAGGTGATGGAGTCTCTCTTGAACTGGACCAGAACTTGGACTGGCAGGACTTGGTTCAGTCTCTGTCGGCCGCTGTGGTCCAGACTCAGAGGCGGATCCAGACCCAGGGCCTTGGACAGAAGTCCTGGACTGATGTAGACTTTCTGGTCCAGGTCCAGGTCCAGGTAGATCTTAGTCTTGTACATGTTCCCTGGTCCCAGGATCCAGACCCGCTTCAAGTCCTGGTCCTGGTCTAGGTCCTGGATGGTCCTGATCCAGATGATGGAGTCTTTCTTGAACTGGACCAGAACTTGGACTGGCAGGACTTGGTTCAGTCTCTGTCGGCCGCTGTGGTCCAGACTCAGAGGCGGATCCAGACCCAGGGCCTTGGACAGAAGTCCTGGACTGATGTAGACTTTCTGGTCCAGGTCCAGGTCCAGGTAGATCTTAGTCTTGTACATGTTCCCTGGTCCCAGGATCCAGACCCACTTCAAGTCCTGGTCCTGGTCTGGACTGGTCTGAAACAAAACACACAAGTCTTTAGACCTCACTCTGAACCCGACTAAACAACACCAGACCAGAACAGAAATACCTCTGGTCCTGGTCCCTCGGGTCCTGGTCTGTCGGGTCCTGGTTCTGGTCTTGGCTCTGGTCCTGGTTCAGGTCCTGGTTCTGGTCTTTGCTCTGGTTCTGGTTCTGGTTCTGGTTCTGGTTCTGGTCCTGGTCCTGGTCCTGGTCTCGAGTTCTTGGTGGACTTTGGTTTGTCTCTCTGAGTGTGGTTCTGAAATAAAGACAGGACTCAGGACTAAATCTGGTCTGAAGTGGTTTTAGTTTGAGTTCGACTCAAAGAGAAACTCACCTTTTTAGATCCAGCACTTTTCTTCCCCTCTGGAACAGAACCAACAAAAACCTGTTCAGAACCAACTAAAACCTGTTCAGAACCAACTAAAACCTGTTCAGACCCAACTAAAACCTGTTCAGACCAAACTAAAACCTGTTCAGAACCAACTAAAACCTGTTCAGACACAACTAAAACCTGTTCAGAACCAATTAAAACCTGTTCAGAATCAATTAAAACTTGTTCAGATCCAGCTAAAACCTGTTCAGATCCAACTAAAACTTGTTCAGATCCAGCTAAAACCTGTTCAGATCCAACTAAAACTTGTTCAGATCCAGCTAAAACCTGTTTACTTACTCTTCTGGTCGGACGAGTCCTTGTTTTCTATCTTCAGTTTTTCCACAAATGGACGCAGCAGGTCCTGGACTCGAGCGTCTCTTCTCGGGATCTGTTTCAGGATCCAGTCCAGGACCCGGATGGACTGTTCGGGGCCGTAGTACTCGACCATCAGCACCGGGATCTCGGTTCTGCTCCGTTCTTGAAGGATTCCCTTTGGGATTTTGTCCAGAAACATCAGCATCTTCTGGAACTGGGACTCATCTAGGTCTTCAAGGATGGAGTTGAGCGCCTTCTTCCAGGACTGCTCCAGGACTCTCAAGGACTTCCTGGGCATCAGGCCTGGACAAATAAAACCACCTAAAACCAGTTAAAGTCCAACTTAAACAACTGGGGTCATTTCCAATTAATACAGAACACGTTTTGCGCCGAGAGAGAACTCTAAATATTCAAATATACATTTTTCAGTTTCCTTAAATTTATTAAAAAACTCCAACTGTCAAAAGTTCATTTTCATGTTTTTTTGTCCCTGTCTCAGACTAACCTGACTCCTCCAGATAGAACTGCTCCACAGAACATAGTCTATTTCGCAGTACCATCTGGGAAGGCTCCCGTTGAAAGCGTTTGCAAAAGGGAGGCGCCTTCTCTCAAAAACTTGGTGTTGATTGGATGAAGCACCGACTAGTATCCGCTTATCATGAGGTTTCTTTAATCAATCACAGCAACGATATGACGTGCCACTCTTTGCGCTTCTTTCAAAGAAGAAATACTCTCTACTTCTGACAAAAATGTTTCGATAGCAGCGTCAACACTAACGTCTTTCGGCGTAGCCATGTTGATAACAAAGAGGAGAAGAGAGCACTAGTTGCTTTCTTCAAATTAAAAACCCGCCTCTACCTGTTAGTGCTGCAACATCATTGGTCAACAGAGTCCGGTGAGTCCACGGTTCACGACTCAAGCGGTTTGGTTGGCATGATACAAGATGGATTTACAAGAGTTTTGGAAACTCCCAAATCTCGCGAGAATCCAGCTGCAGCGCAAGGTTAGTCTCAGACTACACTCGCCTCCAAAAGCAGCCTAGGGACCTCTCCTGCTTCTCTTTTATTTAAAAAATAAAACCACAAAATACTAATCCATTTGACCAAACTGAAGTTTAGAGTTTAGCGTTAGCTTAGCTGTGACTTCAGCGTCAGGACGACAATTATCTCCTCCTCGTTAAACATTACGTGATTGAATTGACAGTATTTATCTGTGTTTTACGTTGTCTACCTTTTCTCTGTTGATGCTTTTCTTTTTTCAGCTGTTTCTCTGTTAAAAGACATATTCAGCTGAAAATACACTTTATCTGCAGCTATTAAACTTCCTGGAACGTCATGTGACAAGTGTCGACCAATGGGAGCGCTCCTTTTTGAAGCATGTGATTGTCCAAGGTTTTCTGTTCCTGAATAGAGGTTCTCATCTGTTACAATCCCTCAGAATATACAGTAGATGGATCAGAAAGACTGTTTATTCACTAATGATTGATTTTACAGTAAACAATTTTTTTATTGCAAACAATTTTCACAACGAAAAGAAAAAATATCAGGTACAGTTTGTTTAAAAAATTTTTTTTTAATGATCAGAATTCATACCTTCTTCCTCAGGATCTGCTTCGACCTGGAGCCAACACCAGCTCTAGTCCTGGTGTAGACCAGCTCTAGTCCTGGTCTAGACCTGCTCTAGTCCTGGTCTAGACCTGCTCTAGTCCAACGAAGCCAGACCCTGTCCACTCAGGAATGGCTTCAGCATCGGCACAGAAACAGGTTTAATCCATGTCTGAACTATTTTTAGGCCAGGACCGGTTTGTTTCTGTTGCTTGACTCGGTTCAGTCAGGACTGGTCCTGGTTCAGGCTGGTCTCTAAACTAAAGTGGCACAGTAAGTTTAACTTAACTCTTCTCTTTCAGTTTCAGTTTTCCACGTTGTTAAAACTGGTTTCTGTTTCTGTGTGGTTAGGGCTGCTCAGAAAGAACCGGCTCCCAATGATGTCACACCTGAAAGAACCAATCAGAATTCACTACGCCCAAAGAACCATCTAAAACCATCTAAAAACGCCCAAAGAACCATCTAAAACCATCTAAAAACGCCCAAAGAACCATCTAAAACCGGTTTTCATGCAGCAGAGAAATGTTTATACAGTTTTTAATTTGTGCATGTTTTTTTAATCTTGAAGCCAGTTTGTCATAATTTTACACAAAAGTATTAAATATAAAATAAATATTTCTCTTTTAAAATCAAAGACTTGATGAAAAAAAAAAAAACCTGAAACAGGAATTAAATAAAAATGAAGGAAACTAAACTAAAATTAGACAAATTTTAAATAATGACAAAGAAAACACAGAATAATTTTAGAAAAGATCAATAAAATGATACATCATTTGTAGTACTAACAGAGGGAGTTGTAGTCCTAACAGTAGGAGTTGTAGTCCTAACAGAGGGAGTTGTAGTCCTAACAGAGGGAGTTGTAGTCTTAACAGAGGGAGATGTAGTCCTAACAAAGGGAGATGTAGTATTAACAGAGGGAGATGTAGTCCTAACAGAGGGAGTTGTAGTCTTAACAGAGGGAGTTGTAGTCCTAACAGAGGGAGATGTAGTCCTAACAGAGGGAGATGTAGTATTAACATAGGAGTTGTAGTTCTAACAAAGGGAGTTGTAGTCCTAACAGTAGGAGTTGTAGTCCTAACAGAGGAAGTTGTTGTTCTATCAAAGGGAGTTGTAGTCCTAACAGAGGAAGTTGTTGTTCTATCAAAGGGAGTTGTAGTCCTAACAGAGGGAGTTGTAGTCCTAACAGAGGGAGATGTAGTCCTAACACGGGGAGTTGTAGTCCTAACAGAGGGAGATGTAGTCCTAACAAAGGGAGATGTAGTCTTAACAAAGGGAGTTGTAGTCCTAACAGAGGGAGATGTAGTCTTAACAAAGGGAGTTGTAGTCCTAACAGAGAAAGTTGTTATTCTATCAAAGGGAGTTGTAGTCCTAACAGAGGGAGTTGTAGTCCTAACAGAGGGAGATGTAGTCCTAACTCGGGGAGTTGTTGTTCTATCAAAGGGAGTTGTAGTCCTAACAGAGGGAGATGTAGTCTTAACAAAGGGAGTAGTAGTCCTAACAAAGGGAGTTGTAGTCCTAACAGAGGGAGTTGTAGTCCTAACAGAGGGAGTTGTAGTCCTAACAGAGGGAGATGTAGTCTTAACAGTAGGAGTTGTAGTCCTAACAAAGGGAGTTGTAGTCCTAACAGTAGGAGTTGTAGTCCTAACAGAGGGAGATGTAGTCTTAACAAAGGGAGTAGTAGTCCTAACAAAGGGAGTTGTAGTCCTAACAGTAGGAGTTGTAGTCCTAACAAAGGGAGTTGTAGTCTTAACAAAGGGAGTTGTAGTCCTAACAGAGGAAGTTGTTGTTCTATCAAAGGGAGATGTAGTCCTAACAGAGGGAGATGTAGTCCTAACTCGGGGAGTTGTTGTTCTATCAAAGGGAGTTGTAGTCCTAACAGAGGGAGATGTAGTCTTAACAGTAGGAGTTGTAGTCCTAACAAAGGGAGTTGTAGTCCTAACAAAGGGAGTTGTAGTCCTAACAGTAGGAGTTGTAGTCCTAACAGAGGGAGATGTAGTCTTAACAAAGGGAGTAGTAGTCCTAACAAAGGGAGTTGTAGTCCTAACAGAGGAAGTTGTTGTTCTATCAAAGGGAGTTGTAGTCCTAACAGAGGGAGTTGTAGTCCTAACAGAGGGAGTTGTAGTCCTAACAGAGGGAGATGTAGTCCTAACACGGGGAGTTGTAGTCCTAACAGAGGGAGATGTAGTCCTAACAGAGGGAGATGTAGTCTTAACAAAGAGAGTTGTAGTCCTAACAGAGGGAGATGTAGTCTTAACAAAGGGAGTAGTAGTCCTAACAAAGGGAGTTGTAGTCTTAACAAAGGGAGTTGTAGTCCTAACAGAGGGAGATGTAGTCTTAACAAAGGGAGTAGTAGTCCTAACAAAGGGAGTTGTAGTCCTAACAGAGGGATTTGTAGTCCTAACATAGGAGTTGTAGTACTAACTGAGGGAGTTGTAGTCCTAACATAGGAGTTGTAGTCCTAACAGAGGGAGATGTAGTCTTAACAAAGGGAGTTGTAGTCCTAACAGAGGGATTTGTAGTCCATCAGCTGTAGGAGCGCCGGATCTGAGCGATCCAGGAAGTAAAGGCTGAGACTCGGGCGTAAACTCCAGGACTCTGAGGACGGCCACAACCGGCTCCAAATGATGTCACACCTGAAAAAAATGCAGCACTTAGTCCCAAGATCCAACTAAAACCTGTTCAAATCCATCTAAAACCCGCTCAGATCCAATAGAATGGTGACTGACCATTCTGAGTCCAGTGTCCGTGCTGCAGACTCATCAGTGGACCTCCAGAGTCGCCCTGAAACCAGACCAGACTGAGTTAAATACTGATTCAGTCTAAACCTGTTCAGAGTCCGGCTGGTACCTGACAGTCCCTCAAAGTCCCTCAGAGTCTTACAGAGTCCAACTCGTACCTGACAGTCCCTAAAAGTCCCTCAGAGTCCAACTGGTACGTGACAGTCCCTCAGAGTCCTTCAGAGTCCAACTGGTACCTGACAGTCTCTCAGAGTCCGGCTGGGACCTGACAGTCCCTCAGAGTCCCACAGAGTCCCACAGAGTCCCTCAGAGTCCAGCTGGTACCTGACAGTCCCTCAGAGTCCCTCAGAGTCCGGCTAGTACCTGACACGAGTCCACGCCTCCGTCCCGAAGACCAGCACAGACCATCAGATCCGTGATGTTGTACTGAGGAAGATCTGACTGACACTGGCTCTGAGACACGAGTGGGACCTGGGCCTGCTGCAGGACGTCAGGGAGACCACCTTGAGACAGGAAAACCGGGTTAGAACCAAGAAAACCTGATCTTTCTAAAACCTGTTCAGATCCCTCCAGACCCTCTTACCTCCGGTCTCCAGCCGACCCCAGCCCGTGATGGAGCAGACGGTTTCTGGAGCCTGGTCTAGTCCTGGTTCTGGGAGACAAACCGGTTGGACATAATCTGAGGAAGCAGGTTAGGGTTAGGATGGGACTGTAGCTCTCTGATGTCTGTGTAAAACCTGATCAAGTCCAACTAAACCTGCTTCAAAACATTTAGAAAAACTATATTTGCTAAAGCAGTGAAAACCTTTTATAGTACAACTTAAAACACTTTAAATAATCTAAATCCCAACTAAAACCAGTTAAAAGCAGGTTAAGTCCATGTGAAACCCTGTTAGAATCGGTCTAGAACTAATCAAGTCAAACTAAAACCAGGCGAAAACCATGTTAATGTCAAAATGAAACCAGTTAGGGTCCAGTTAAAACCAAAAAAACTCACCAAAATCTATTTAATGAATGCAATGAAACCATATTAAGTCCATTTAAAGCCTGATCGCTCAAGCTGATTGGAGGACGTGTGGGGTCATGTGACTCACCGCTGAAGCTGATTGGCCGCTCCAGTTGCATCAGCGCGATGTCGGCCTGTTTAGTTTGACGGTTGTAAAGTGGGTGCATAACGATGCGTCTGATTGGTCGAGACTGAACTTCGGGAGAGGTCTGCTGTGATTGGACAAGCAGCCCGAGCAGTGCACGCCACTTCTCCACGTGCACGTTTTTACTGCGAGACACAGGAATGTTTATTCACATTGGTTTGAATAGGGAATGCAAAGATGCTAATGCTGTCAGGAATGCTAAGATGCTAATGCTGTCAGGAATGCTAAGATGCTAATGCTGTCAGGAATGCTAAGATGCTAATGCTGTCAGGAATGCTGAGCTGCTAATACTGTTTTTTGTGACTCGACTCAGGTGTGGACCTTTTTGAGGAGAATGTTAATGCTAATGAGATGCTAACTTTAAAAAAATGGAAAAGTGCAGACGCTCGTACCCATAGACGCAGTGGGCGGCGGTCAGTAGCCAGTCCTGTCCAATCAGAGTGGCTCCACACACGTGTCGTCCCATCCAATGAAGAGACACCATCCATGGCCACGCCCCCTTCACTGCATCGACTCCGCCCACCACTTTGCTATTACCTAAAACAGACCAGACCTGGGTTAGTCTGGTCTTGACTTGGACCTGGTTTAGACCTGGTCTTTACTCTTTAGTTCTAATGATTATAAAAAGTAGAAAAGTCACTCACCTGAGTCCTTTGTCTCCTCTGATTGGTCAGAGTTAGAGGTCAGGTTCACCTGTCGGACTCCACAAGCTGAAAACACAAAGAAATGAGCTGAAAACACAGAGAAACAAGCTGAAAACACAGAGAAATGAGTTGATGTTGAATGTGGATTGTTCAGGATGTGTTTCTGGAGTTGGACTCACGTTGGTTGTTGCAGCTCAGAGCCACCACTGTCTCACAGCTCACTCTGAAAAACATTAAACCAGTTAAATGTTAACAAACGGGACAGACTCGGCTTAAAGGGTTTAGACTGGTTTTAGGCTGGTTTTAGACTGGTTTTAGACTGGTTTAGACTGGTTTAGACTGGTTTTAGGCTGGTTTTAGACTGGTTTAGATTGGTTTTAGGCTGGTTTAGACTGGTTTAGACTGGTTTAGACTGGTTTTAGGCTGGTTTTAGACCCGTTTAGACTGGTTTAAGGCTGGTTTTAGGCTGGTTTTAGACTGGTTTAGACTGGTTTTAGACTGGTTTAGACTGGTTTTAGACTGGTTTTAGACTGGTTTTAGACTGGTTTAGACTGGTTTTAGGCTGGGTTTAGACTGGTTTAGACTGGTTTAGACTGGTTTTAGACCCGTTTAGACTGGTTTAAGGCTGGTTTTAGGCTGGTTTTAGACTGGTCTAGACTGGTTTAGACTGGTTTAGACTGGTTTTAGACTGGTTTAGACTGGCTTTAGACTGGTTTAGACTGGTTTTAGACTGGTTTAGACTGGTTTTAGGCTGGGTTTAGACTGGTTTAGACTGGTTTTAGGCTGGGTTTAGACTGGTTTAGACTGGTTTTAGGCTGGGTTTAGACTGGTCTAGACTGGCTTTAGACTGGTTTAGACTGGTTTTAGACTGGTTTAGACTGGTCTAGGCTGGGTTTAGACTGGTCTAGACTGGCTTTAGACTGGTTTAGACTGGTTTTAGACTGGTTTAGACTGGCTTTAGTTTTTCCTCACGTGGGAGTGGTCTGGAGGCTGTCATTGGAAACAGAGACAGAGACAAACGGAGCGTCTTCAGGTCGAGACGGAACCGAGGCCCCGGCTCCAGATCTGAACAGAAACAAGAACTGAGTAACAACACAAACTGAGAACATGGGTTTGGACTGGACTCACACATTTATTAAACACATCACTTTCACAAGAAAAATGAGAAATAAACAGTTCTTTATTTATTTCTGTAAAACCTGCATCAAAAACAGTTCATTATATATCATTATATTTACTTGAAATATGTAAACAACAGAAATGGAATCTAAATGTACTTCTTCCCTCACCGTAAGCCCCTCCCCTGTAGCCCCTCCCCCTCACCTTTAGCCCCTCCCCTGGAACCCCTTCCCTCTCACCTGTAGCCCCTCCCGCTCACCTGTAGCCCTGCCCCTCACCTGTAGCCCGTCCTTCTCAACGGTAGCCCCTCCCCTTCACATGTAGCCCCGCCCCCTCAACTGTAGCCCCTCCTTCTCAACTGTAGCCCCTCCCCTTCACATGTAGCCCCTCCCTCTCACGTGTAGCCCCGCCCCTCACGTGTAGCCCCTCCCTCTCACCTGTAGCCCAGGTATCTGCAGGTGAAGTCCGACAGGTGAGGTGTCCAGGTCGAGGAGCAAACGGTAAAGTTAGAGGAGAACATCTGGAACTGGAGACGATTTTTCTCCACAAACACTGCAGACAAATCAAAGTAAAACCTGTTCAAATACAGCTGAAACCTGTTCTAATCCAACTGAAACTTGTTCAAATCCTAAAAGTCTTGACAGAACCAGGACTTACCGCAGTCGGCTTCGTCAGATCCATCAGAACAGTCCATCTTTCCGTCGCACTGAGATTCCACTTCGATACAAGAACCAGAACCACATCTGAAGAGTCCATCTGCACAGGGTTCTGTCCACCACAACAGAACCAGGGTCAAACAGAACCAACAGAACCAGGGTCAAACAGAACCAGGATCAAACGGAACCAACAGAACCAACAGAACCAGGATCAAACGGAACCAACAGGACCAATAGAACCAGGATCAAAGAGAACTAGGGTCACACAGAACCAGAACCAACAGAACCAGAGTCAAACAGAACCATCTCTTTAAATTGGCGCTGTGCAGCTTTTCTCCAGCAGAGGGCGCAGGTCCCGCTGTGTGAAACTGGAGCCATGTTTGTTATGGAGCGGCGGCCATTTTGTGTCTAACCTGGTGACCCAAGATTGACCCCGGAACTGAAGTTGGCCTTAAATCCTCGTCCGGATCCAGAACTGTCAGTCAAAAACCACAGCGACATCTGATTGGTCGACGAGAACAGGTCGTGGGTGGGGCCTTCTTTACCAGTTAAAACAGCTGTGGAAAAAACAAAAGTTTAAATCCAACTAAAACCTTGAGATCCCTCTAAATCCTGGACTGACCCAGAAGAGTAGAGTCTGGCTCTGGTCCATCTCTGATCTCCAAAGTGTCGTAGGTCGACTCCAGATCGAAGTCGAGGAAATGGAGCTGGATGTTTTTGCCGACGTCGGCGTGAAGTCTCCACAGACCTGAGAGAAGAGTTGGTTCTGATGTGGTTCTGACTCATGACCCGCATTAATCTGACGTTATTCTGCTGGACTCACAGTCGGCGCCGTCCCCGTAGGACACAGGATGGTTGGGAGAACTGAAGCTGGAGTCGGGTTCGTACAGGTCGAACGGTCCTCCGCAGTCGGCTGAGACAAAAACGAGACATGTTCATTCTCTCCGCTAACACCACTAATGGTGCGTTCAGGGGCTCCTCAGGAACTCGTTCTTCCGAGTCCCGATAAATGTAGCTGAATCCTGCTGGAGTCGGATACTCTGAGATTCCGAGGAGCACCTGAATGCACCACTGTTATCATTGGTCCGTGTAGGATTTAAAAATACACTCATTTATGGATTACACTCAAGTCTCTGACGACTGAAGGGACAGGCTCAATTACACCAAACTGATTTATTAAAGGAGCCACTTCCTGGTTCACAGAGATCACACCAAACAAAATAAATCTGTCTTTTCAAAAACAGTGGGTTTGAAATGTTTTTTAAGTTGAAAATGTGAAAATGAGGTGCTCTGTGTTAACGTCATAAAAAACCTAAAGGAAGCTTGAAGACCACAGACCCCTCTACAGAGAACTGCAGGGGGCGCTGTACCTGGGAGAGGAGCTGCTGTGGTGGGAGGCGGCTGATTGGTCGGTTCTGGAGGGGCGGGACCACAGGGCCGTGATGTCAGTGTGATGTCATCGAGAGCAATGTCATTCAACATCCCTCCGTTTTTCTGAGCTTCAAAGACCAGCTGAAACCAGACCAAAACCAGCTGAAACCAGACCAAAACCAGATGAAACCACCCCCTAAAACCAACTGAAACCCCCCCCTAAAACCAACTAAAACCACCCCCTAAAACCAAAACCAGACCAGGTCTAGAGCAGTACCTGTTGAGACCCATTGGTCCAGATCTGGACCTGGCCGTAGTTCCAGTTGTCTCCGTAGTTCCCCAGTTTCTGAAACAGGACTTGTTCTGGCTGGTCTTCATGGATCAGCAGGACTCTGAGGCGATGGATATCTTCTCCGAACATGTGATACCTGATCAATAATCAATATTTAACACACACACTGGACTCAGGGCCGAGACCAGGCCCCGGTAACACAGACCCGGCCGACAACATGAACCAGAGCATCACCAACAATAATCCAACATCAACATTAAATAATCCAACATTAAAAAATCCAACATTAAATAATCCAACATTAAATAATCTAACATTAAATAATCCAACATTAAATGATCCAAAATTAAATAATCCAATATTAAATGATCCAAAATTAAATGATCCAATATTAAATAATCCAACATTAAATAATCTAACATTAAATAATCCAACATTAAATAATCCAAAATTAAATAATCCAATATTAAATGATCCAAAATTAAATGATCCAATATTAAATAATCCAACATTAAATATTCCAACATTAAATAATCCAACATTAAATATTCCAACATTAAATAATCCAACATTAAATAATCCAACATTAAATAATCCAAATTAAATGATCCAATATTAAATAATCCAACATTAAATAATCCAACATTAAATAATCCAACATTAAATGATCCAACATTAAATGATCCAAAATTAAATAATCCAATATTAAATAATCCAACATTAAATGATCCAAAATTAAATAATCCAATATTAAATAATCCAACATTAAATAATCCAGTATTAAATGATCCAAGACTAACAGATAAACCTCTGAAAAGAATTAAAAGGATTAAAAAGTAAAAGTCAGGTGTGAGCTGCAGTTACCAGAAGGAAAGACAGAGGGCGCTGGAGGACGGTCTCAGAGGAATACTGTGGAAACGGAAAGTCTTCAACCAAGATCCAGGACTGAACGGGGTCACGACATAGAACCCTGTAAAAACATCCAGCTGGTGTCATTTTAACACTGAAGAAAGAGAAACATACTCTTTTTCAGCTTTTTTTTAATGTGTTCAATCAGTTTTATATTGAAGTCTCTCTGTCCACAAAAAGATTTTTCCTTTTTAATTAGAAATGTCATGATCTTCCAGTATTTTGTTTGTTTTAGCTATTTTTAACATAAATGAAGCAGTCCTGACCGGAGCTGGTGCCCATGGTGTGGTCTACACTGGGTCCGGTCTCTGGAGGGAACCGGTCTCCTCTGGTCCTGATCCAGTCCTGGTCCTGGTCCGAGTCTCGTCTCCAGAAACACCAGCCGTTTTCGAAGGAACAGGACAGAATCTGTTCATCTGCAACGTCACAGAGAGTCCTTTAGACCGATCGATGGCGACCCCAGAACATCTACGGTTCGTGAAAATAACTCACTGCTGAAGTCGGACGCGTCGACGCCTCTGAACGTGGCTCTGAAACCCTTCATCTCTCCGAATTCGTCTGAAAGAAACTCTGCTGTTGATTGGTCGCTGAGCAGCCACACAGTTCCTGGAGGGGCGGAGCCTGACAGGTCCGCTGATCAGAGACAGACAGAGATTGACAAATCAGAAACCAGAACACAGACAGGCCTTAGGACTTTAAATCGGATCAGAGGACGAACCCATGAGTTCTCTGCTCGGGCCCAGTCCCTGATAAAGTCTGAGAGAGTCTGGTCCTTCTTCAGTTTGGAAAAACAGGAAGTCCACCCGGATCCACTGGCCTTTGGGAACTCTAAATTACACCCAGACCAGGAAGACCCCATCACAGTCACAGTTGATCTGATATTATAACCTGAACTTTTATAGTGAAAGTACCTGATGATCCAGCGACAGGAAGTGGAGCTGTTGTAGAGGTCGGACTCAGAGGAAGTGAAAGAACCGTTGGGACCCTGCAGCTCGAACTGACCGTCACACGATGTCGCTGTAGAAACATATTATTATTTATTATTTATATTCATGTCTGACCTCCTGTTGGGTCTGAAACAGTGGCCCCAACGTCACTGACCACATCTGGACTGGTCTTCGTCAGATCCGTCTGAACAGTCTCTGAGTCCGTCACAGAATCGACCAATAGGAACGCAGCTGGCACCGTCCAAGCAGGTCATGTGACCCTCTGGACACGATGCTGTCGAGAGACAAAAATGAGAGAACTATACAATTAGCATGTTAGCATTTCCTATTAAAACGTATGACATGTTTTAGCATGTTAGCATTTCCCATTAAAACATATATGTTTTAGCATGTTAGCATTTCCCATTAAAACGTATGACATGTTTTAGCTTGTTAGCATTTCCCATTAAAACATATATGTTTTAGCATGTTAGCATTTCCCATTAAAACATATGACAGTTTTAGCATGTTAGCATTTCCTAATAAAACATGTGACAGTTTAATAGCAGAACTTCAGAAGTCAACAGTAAGTAGTTCATTGCGGTGTTTGTAGATAACGATGGATTTTCACTGACTTCAATCTGAGCCATAATAAAGTCACAAAGGTCAAGCAGAAGGAAGTGAGAAACAAGCAAATAACAACAAAGGAGAAAAACACATGACTCTGTGACTCTGACCTGGAGTCGTGGTCTGACCCAGTCCCGGTGTGGTCTGACCCGGTCCTGGTGTGGTCTGACCCGGTCCCGGTGTGGTCTGACCCGGTCCCGGTGTGGTTGAGATGTCCTCTTTTTCTGTGGATAAATAAAAACAGATCAAATTGAACTGAAGTGGATTCTCTTTGTCGCCTGATTCAGATTTAAAAAACATGGTTGTTACCTGTGATACTGATGCTGTCCAGATCGATAACCAATCCAGAGCCTTCCACCATCTTAAGCCCTGCCTCCAGCTGCAGCTCCACCTCCTTTCCACTCACAGGTAGTACGAACCACAGGTCAAAGGTCACCACCACACTGCCTTTACTAAAGAAACACAAATATTGGCTTTAGCTTTCCTCATAAACAACAGTAGCAGGTTTAGTAGCTTTAGCAGCATTAGCATGTTAGCGTTCCCATAACAAACAATGGCAGCTTTAGCATGTTAGCGTTCCCATAACAAACGATTGCAGCTTTAGCATGTTAGCGTTCCCCATAAAAAAACGATGGCAGTTTTAGCATGTTAGCGTGCCCCATAACAAACGATGGCAGCTTTAGCATGTTAGCGTGCCCCATAACAAACGATGGCAGCTTTAGCAAGTTAGCATTCCCCATAAGAAGCAATGGCAGCTTTAGCATGTTAGCGTTCCCCATAAGAAGAAATATCAGCTTTAGCATGTTAGCATTCCCCATAAAAAGCAATGGCAGGTTTAGCATGTTAGGCAGAGTCTCACCTGAAAAACAAAACCTGGCAGGATTTAAACTGCAGTCTGAGGTCACTGAGATGAAACGCATCCGACACCTGCAGATCAAAGGTCAGAGGTTACAGGGGACAGGACAGTAAACAGCAGAAGGAGCAGGTCTCACCAGTCGATCGATGTCAAAAGCCAGAGTTTTGAACTGAGTTGAACTGGAGTTAAAGAGTTCTTCAGAAAAAACGGCTCCTTCAGCGACGACCATCCTCCCCCTGAACTGCCCCTCATCCACAGAGTCTTAGAACAATCAATAATCAATACATCATTAACAATCAGAGAGTAGACCAACAATAAGAAGTGAGACACATGATTTGTAGTGGTTTAAGATTCATTTGAACAGGTTTTAGTTGGATTTGTACCTGTGATGCAGATGAAGCTGACGGCGCTGAGGCCGATGCAGCAAATGAAGAGCAAAGACACGATGAGACTCAGCAGGACTTCGAGCGAAGAGAACTTCATCCTGAATAAAAGAGAAAATTCTCACACGTTTATTATTCTATTTAAAAAAACAAAACAAACATAAAGACAAACATGAAGGAAAATGAGCAGGCTTTTTTTTAAAAAATAGATTTGATTTGGATTTTTCTACAAAATTCTTATGAATGTTCCAGAAAAACAGTTCAAGACATTTTGAAATTTCTGCTAATCCGTATCATTTCAAAGTAAACGCTACACTCAAAAGCTTTTATTTTTGTAGTTCACTATTAAAAAGGAAACGAGAGGAGTTTAAATCAGAGAAAAGAGGCGATCACCTGTGTCTCCTTCAGAAGAATCAGAAGAATCAGAATCTGAGCAGAAAGCGTGGAGTGTGAGACTGATCTGTGGACATTAACCTGAACAGCTTTTATTTTGCGGCTGTTATCAATAACGCATCAATAAAATCATAAAGATCCATAAACGTCACTGATAACTGTGATCGGACCAAGAGCTACTGCAGAAAAAATAAAACTGTCACATTAATCTGTGTTTGAGGAGCTTTAATGAGTCCAAACGTCACAAAACAGACTCAATCAAAAATCAATAATCATTCATGGATTTATTATTGTCAACAAAACACTTAATCACAGACAGAAGAACGGTCCTAATGGGTTGATCAGGCTCTGAGGGAACTTTCATATTTATTAATATTAAACTGCACGGATTTGGTTTTGATGATGCTTTTATTTTACGTCAATGTCAAAGCTTTTACTTTGAAAAGGGCTTTATGCAGACAGGTGTCGTAAAGCGGAAAGAAGTGACGTAAACATTTCTGTTGGAGCCAAAGTGCAGTGTTTCCTCCGGCCAGCGAGGGGTGCTATAGTCCGCTTTAGAGGACACGTTCTAAAACATTTTTGTTACTCAGAGTTATGCTCCAGTGAACAAAACTCTCCATAACACCTCTTTATATGCAGTTATTCTCATGAACCATTTCTGATAAAGCCTCTACAATGAGCTCCAGACAAAGACCTGGTCCAGACCTGGATCAGAATCTGACCTGGTCCAGACCCAGGCCTAGACCCGGTCCAGACTCAGACCCGGTCCAGACCCAGGCCTAGACCCGGTCCAGACTCTGACCCGGTCCAGACCCAGGCCTAGACCCGGTCCAGACTCAGACCTGGTCCTGGTCCAGACCTGGTCCAGACTCTGATTGTGGATAAATGAGTTGGAGGAGACTTCTGTTTGATTAATGAGAGCCATTAAAGAGATTAGATCAGACCCATGAGGTTTATCTGAGACTGAAGTCCAACTCTAGACCACACCTGGAGCCAGGACTAGACCTGGACTATACCAGGACTGAGCCAGATCTAAACAAACAGATACTGAGATTTATAACCTGAGACCAGACATCCTGGACTTGGACTGGATCTGGACTCAAACCTGTCTTGAGCTGGACCTGAACATTCTGAACTGAAATAAAACACTAGAACAAAAATAAAGACCATTTATTATTTTCAAAAAAACACTCTTTGTTCAGGTTCATTAACATCTGAAAAAACATGACGTGTTGGACACAGACTGCTGTTCTGTGATTGGACGACAGGTCTGAATGCTCTTCTGTGATTGGACGACAGGTCTGAATGCTCTTCTGTGATTGGACGTCAGGTCTGAATGCTCTTCTGTGATTGGACGACAGGTCTGAATGCTCTTCTGTGATTGGCTGATGCAACTAAAACCACTTCAGACCTGTTCAATTCCGACTCTCTTCGTGATTGTTGTTACTGACGGCTGGGAGGGAACCAAATAAAGTCCAGGCCTAAACTAGGACTGGACTGGTCTCAGGACCAGTTTCAGGAGAGCTGGTAGATGTTCCTCACTGGTCCTTCGTGATCCACCACAGAACCACCGTCTGGAACAAAAAAACAGGTCTAAACCAGGTCTACACCAGGTCTACACCAGGTCTACACTAGGACAAAACCAGGTCTAAACCAGGTCTACACCAGGTCTACACCAGGTCTACACCAGGTCTAAACCAGGTCTACACCAGGTCTAAAACAGGTCTAAACCAGGTCTAAGCCAGGTCTAAACCAGGTCTAAACCAGGTCTAAGCAGGACTGACCTCTCTGGTTCAGTTTCTCTTCTTCTTCTCGACACTCGTCAATGTTTCTGTAGGTGGCCTTTAGAAAAACATTAGAAATAAAGTTTATTTTGAAGAGATTTTTCCACTTCCTGTTTTTGATGTAAACAGACCTGGAGGAAGTGATGTGGCGGTATCTCATTGGTTGAAGGGAGGAGCCTGGAGATCAGCTGACCAATGGTTTTAAAGGTGGGTCTGAGAGTGGGCTCCAGGTCCCAGCAGCAGGTCATCAGCTCGTACCTGAGTCAGACAGACTTTAGAACCAACAACACACACAAACCCCCCCGAATCCCAATAAAACCTGCTCAAGTCTGACTAAAACTATCCCAAATCCCAATAAAACCTGCTCAAGTCTGACTAAAACTATCCCAAATCCCAATAAAACCTGCTCAAGTCTGACTAAAACTATCTCAAATCCCAATAAAACCTGCTCAAGTCTGACTAAAACCAACCAAAACCACTTAAAACCTGTTCAAATCTCACTACAAATCCTGTCTGAGTAAATACAGTTACAACTGTCTAAACCTTTTTTACAAGATCATTTCAAACTAAAACCTCCTGAAACCTGTTCAAATCCAACTGAAACCAAGTGGTCCGTTCTCACATTTCTGTTGGAGCGAAGTCGGGTCGTTCCATGTGGCGGCCATCTTTGATCATTTTGTAGAAGTTTGTGTCGACTGCGATGTTCGGGTACGGACTTTGACCTGGAACCAGAGTCAGGACCGGGTTTAGACAGACACATGGGCTGGTTCTAGTGGTTCTGTTGGTTCTGATGGTTCTGTGTGGTTCTAATGGTTCTAATGGTTTTGTGTGGTTCTGATGGTTCTGTGTGGTTCTTGTGGTTCTGTGTTGTTCTGATGGTTCTAGTGGTTCTAGTGGTTCTGATGGTTCTGTGTGGTTCTAATGGTTCTAATGGTTTTGTGTGGTTCTGATGGTTCTGTGTGGTTCTGATGGTTCTAGTGGTTCTGTGTGGTTCTAGTGGTTCTGTTGGTTCTGATGGTTCTGTGTGGTTCTGATGGTACTGATGGTACTGTGTGGTTCGAGTGGTTCTGATGGTTCTGATGGTTCTGTGTGGTTCTGTGTGGTTCTAGTGGTTCTGATGGTTCTGTGTGGTTCTAGTGGTTCTGATGGTTCTGTGTGGTTCTAGTGGTTCTAATGATTCTGTGTGGCTCTGGTGGTTCTGTGTGGTTCTAGTGGTTCTGATGGTTCTGTGTGGTTCTGATGGTTCTGTGTGGTTCTAGTGGTTCTGATGGTTCTGATGGTTCTGTGTGGTTCTGATGGTTCTGTGTGGTTCTGATGGTTCTGTGTTGTTCTGATGGTTCTGTGTGGTTCTAGTGGTTCTAGTGGTTCTGTGTGGTTCTGATGGTTCTGTGTGGCTCTAGTGGTTCTTATGGTTCTGATGGTTCTGTGTGGTTCTGTGTGGTTCTGATGGTTCTGTGTGGTTCTAATGGTTTTGTGTGGTTCTGATGGTTCTGTGTGGTTCTTGTGGTTCTGATGGTTCTAGTGGTTCTGATGGTTCTGTGTGGTTCTGTGTGGTTCTGATAGTTCTGTGTGGTTCTAGTGGTTCTGTTGGTTCTGATGGTTCTGTGTGGTTCTGTTGGTTCTGTGTGGTTCTGACGGTTCTGTGTGGTTCTGATGGTTCTGTGTGGTTCTGTGTGGTTCTAGTGCTTCTGATGGTTCTGATGGTTCTGTGTGGTTATAATGGTTCTGATGGTTCTGTGTGGTTCTGTGTGGTTCTAGTGGTTCTGATGGTTCTGTGTGGTTCTAGTGGTTCTGATGGTTCTGTGTGGTTCTGTGTGGTTCTAGTGGTTCTGATGGTTCTGATGGTTCTGTGTGGTTCTGTTGGTTCTGTGTGGTTCTGATGGTTCTAGTGGTTCTGATGGTTCTGATGGTTCTGTGTGGTTCTGATGGTTCTGTGTGGTTCTGATGGTTCTGTGTGGTTCTGTGTGGTTCTAGTGCTTCTGATGGTTCTGATGGTTCTGTGTGGTTCTGTGTGGTTCTAGTGGTTCTAATTGTTCTTTGTGGTTCTGTGTGGTTCTAGTGGTTCTGATGGTTCTGATGGTTCTGTGTGGTTCTAGTGGTTCTGATGGTTCTGATGGTTCTGTGTGGTTCTAGTGGTTCTGATGGTTCTGTGTGGTTCTAGTGGTTCTGATGGTTCTAGTGGTTCTGATGGTTCTAGTGGTTCTGATGGTTCTGTGTGGTTCTAGTGGTTCTGATGGTTCTAGTGGTTCTGATGGTTCTGTGTGGTTCTAGTGGTTCTGATGGTTCTGTTGTTTACCCAGAGAGAAGATCTCCCAGAGCAGGACTCCGTACGACCAGACGTCGCTCTGAACGGTGTAGACGCAGTGGAAGATGCTCTCAGGAGACATCCACTTCACCGGGAGACGGGCCTGAACGAGACAGAACCGGACAGAACCGGGACAGACAGATCCGGACGATAAGGACTGAGACATTACCCTGTAGGTCAAAGTGAGACGTTATAAAACACCTACGTTTCCTTTCACGATGTAGCTGTCGTCGTTCCGAATGTCTCGAGCCAAACCAAAGTCACAGATTTTAGCCACACGTCGTTCGCTTAGGAGCACGTTCCTCGCCGCCACGTCCCGGTGGATGCACTGGAAAAACAAACACCCCGGGGTTTACGGCTCTGTTTGGGACCAAAGAGTAGTTCTGGACCAAAGATCACAACGAGAACTGGGCTCGGACTCTTACATTTTTGGACGAGAGGAAGTCCAGGCCCTGAGCCACCTCCAGAGAAAACCTGATGAGGTCCAGCAGCGACAGAGACTCTCCGTCTAAAACACACATGAGACAGGTCCAGGTCTAAACCGGGTCTAAACCGGGTCTAAACCGGGACTAAACTGGGTCTAAACCGGGACTAAACCGGGTATGAACCGGGACTAAACTGGGTCTAAACTGGGTCTAAACCGGGACTAAACCGGGTATGAACCGGGAATAAACCGGGACTAAACTGGGTCTAAACCGGGTCTAAACCGGGACTAAACCGGGACTAAACTGGGTCTAAACCGGGACTAAACCGGGTATGAACCGGGAAAGAAACCGGGACTAAACTGGGTCTAAACCGGGTCTAAACCGGGACTAAACCAGGACTAAACTGGGTCTAAACCGGGTCTAAACCAGGTATAAACCGGGACTAAACCAGGACTAAACCAGGACTAAACCAGGTCTAAACCTGGTCTAAACCAGGACTAAACCAGGTCAAACCAGGACTAAGCCAGGTCTAAGCCAGGACTAAACCAGGTCTAAACCTGGTCTAAACCAGGACTAAACCAGGTCTAAACCAGGACTAAGCCAGGTCTAAGCCAGGACTTAACCAGGACTAAACTAGGTCTACACCAGGACTAAACCCGGACTAAACCAGGACTAAGCCAGGACTAAACCAGGACTAAACCAGGACTAAACCTGGTCTAAACCAGGACAAAACCAGTACTAAACCAGGACTAAACCAGGTCTAAACCTGGTCTAAACCTGGTATAAACCAGGTCTAAACCAGGACTAAACCAGGTCTAAACCTGGTATAAACCAGGTCTAAACCAGGACTAAACCAGGTCTAAACCAGGACTAAACCAGGACTAAACCAGGTCTAAACCTGGTCTAAACCTGGTATAAACCAGGTCTAAACCAGGTCTAAACCAGGACTAAACCAGGACTAAACCAGGACTAAACCAGGACTAAACCAGGGCTAAACCAGGACTAAACCAGGGCCAAACCAGGACTAAACCAGGTCTAAACCAGGACTAAACCAGGACTAAACCAGAACTAAACCAGGACTTAACCAGATCTAAACCAGGACTAAACCAGGACTAAACCAGGGCTAAACCAGGACTAAACCAGGACTAAACCAGGACTAAACCAGGACTAAACCAGAACTAAACCAGGACTAAACCAGGACTAAACCAGGGCTAAACCAGGACTAAACCAGGGCTAAACCAGGACTAAACCAGGACTAAACCGGTTTATGAGAAACCATATTTTGTGTAACAGTAGATTTTTGCTGGAAACTGCCATTGTTCCGTCATGAATGTGATTGTAGTCGGACTGAGCTGAAGCCCTGGAACTGGACTTTAGGGACATAGAGTCTGGGGCTGAGTTTTACCTGAGACCGGCTCCGGTCCAGGTCCTGGTCCTGGACTCAAAATGGGTTTCATCTCCTGATATTCAGAGCCACAGGAGATCCCACTGTCACTGAAACACACCGTTACAGAGTGACATCACTGAGGCATAGCGTTACAGAGTGACATCATTGAGGCATAGCGTTACAGAGTGACATCACTGAGGCATAGCGTTACAGAGTGACATCACTGAGGCATAGCGTTACAGAGTGACTTCACTGAGGCACAGCGTTACAGAGTGACATCATTGCGGCACAGCGTTACAGAGTGACATCATTGCGGCACAGCGTTACAGAGTGACATCATTGCGGCACAGCGTTACAGAGTGACATCATTGCGGCACTCTCACTGAAGCAGAATGTACCAGAGTAAACTGACCTGCGCAGCCTCGTGTTCTTGTAGAGCACTTCCTGTCCACACAGGAAGTGCTGTGTTTGGGCCCGCAGGAAGTTCAACAAGTCTCCGTGGCAACAATACTCAGTGATCATCAGCATCGGACCTGTCCAGAAACAAAGAAAGAGTGAAGGAAACAGGACTCAACCAGAGGTAAAAAGGAAGTATGTCATGATGTCAGAGGTGAAGATGATGTCAGAGGTGAAGATGATGTCAGAGGTGAAGATGATGTCAGAGGTGAAAATGTCAGAGGTGATGATGATGTCAGAGGTGATGATGATGTCAGAGGTAATGACGATGTCAGAGGTGATGATGTCAGAGGTGATGATGATGTCAGAGGTGATGACAGGGATGTTCAGGGTGATATGTAGTATTAGGGTGATTGATCAGGGTGATATATTCAAGGAAGTTTGGGTTTCAGGGTGATTTGGGTGAATTGGTGTGTAGAGTAGGTTGTAGAGGTGATATATTCAGAGGTGATATTCAAGGTAAGTGTAAGGTGTGATGATGTCAGAGGTGATGATGATGTCAGAGGTGAAGATGATGTCAGAGGTAATGATGTCAGAGGTGATGATGATGTCAGAGGTGAAGATGATGTCAGAGGTGATGATGTCAGAGGTGATGATGATGTCAGAGGTGATGATGATGTCAGAGGTGAAGATGATGTCAGAGGTGAAGATGATGTCAGAGGTGATGATGTCAGAGGTGATGATGTCAGAGGTAATGATGTCAGAGGTGATGATGATGTCAGAGGTGATGATGTCAGAGGTAATGATGTCAGAGGTGATGATGATGTCAGAGGTGATGATGATGTCAGAGGTGATGATGATGTCAGAGGTGATGATGTCAGAGGTGAAGATGATGTCAGAGGTGATGATGTCAGAGGTGATGATGATGTCAGAGGTAATGATGTCAGAGGTGATGATGATGTCAGAGGTGAAGATGATGTCAGAGGTGATGATGATGTCAGAGGTGATGATGTCAGAGGTGAAGATGATGTCAGAGGTGATGATGTCAGAGGTGATGATGATGTCAGAGGTGATGATGATGTCAGAGGTGATGATGATGTCAGAGGTGATGATGTCAGAGGTAATGATGTCAGAGGTGATGATGATGTCAGAGGTGATGATGATGTCAGAGGTAATGATGATGTCAGAGGTGGTGATGTCACCTCCAGTCGTGCACGCGCCCAGTAGGTTGACGATGTTGTGGTGGAAGCCGAGGTGACTGAGGATCTTCAGCTCCGACATCAGAGCGTCCCGTTCCTCCGACAGAGCACTGGCTGTGACCCAAGCAGAAACACAGGATAAATAGGTTAGGGTTACAGAGGGCAAAGGCCTTATTTTCATTCGTTCAAACCAGGACAGTTTTAAGAACATTCTTGGTTCAGTTTTAGGGAAGTTTTTCTGCTTGATGTTTATGTGGAAGTGAGGGCTGGACAAGAACGTCCCATAAAAGGTTTGCGTTCAAGATGGCATCTCAACATTTGTTTAAAAGTTTGACAAAATTGGAAAAATTGGACTGACTCACGTTTGAGCATCTTCACTGCGACTGTCGTCCCGTTATCGCCTGATCCCAAACCCAACGCTGTCGCTGCCACCACCTTCCCAAACGCCCCAGATCCCAACACCGCACCTGACAGGAAAAAACAGGTCAAAACTGAGTAAAACCAGGTCAAAACTGAGTAAAACCAGGTCAAAACCGAGTAAAACCACAAAAAATCTGTGTAAAACCTGTTCAATTCCTGCTTTTAAATCTAAAACCTCTGACTCTAAATATTTAAACGTGGGTTCTGAGCGGATCATAACTGGTTTTGTACCCAATCGGAGTTTGTCTCGGGGGAACTCCCACTTCTGGTTGTATGGCAGCTGAGAAGGGTCAATAAAGGTGTAGTTGTTGCCGTCACAGCTCTCGATGATCTTCCAGCGGATCTCGTACCGAGGCTTCTAATAAAAAACAACAAGATCAGCTGAACTAAAGAGAAAAATAATGAAGAAATTAGTTAATAATAAAGAGTGATAAATGATAAAAACCTGTCTCCATTTCCAGACGGTGAGCATCAGCAGCAGCAGAAGAACCAGAGCCACAGAACCAGAGCCGATCAGGAGAGGACTGAGCAGAGACTGAGGTTCGTCTGGACAGAAAACAACAGCACACTGACCAATCAGAACGTACGCTGTCCCACAGAAACACATCAGGGTTCAGACGAGGGGACAAAGTTCAAACTGTGTGATTTCACCTGAATGTTTACTATAATTACACTTGTACCGTCTGTTCTGACTCAACTTTAACTGAAGTCACAGAGACACAGTAAGGATTATCAGATCAGACGCCCACAGGCAACACCCACAGCGGCGGCCATTTTGACTGCTCTGACAAACGCATCTGTCACTACCAGATTCGTGTCAGTTATCCGAGTCAGTCACGCTAGTCCGTTAGCCAAACAACATTAACTTCTTTTAAACTCCAGAAATAGTTGAAGGAGTTCCGCTAAGATTTTACTGCAGCCTTTTTAAAAATCTAACGATATTAACTCCTAGCCTAGTTAGCCTCATTTCACACTGCAATCATCAAAGGAAACAAACGCTGATCTCAGGTCAGTTATATTAGTTCCATTCTGTATTCTTTTATTTTATGAGTTTCTTTCACAGAGTAAACATGTGTTTACAAAGACATTAGGCTTTATTTACATATAAAATTACAATATTGTAAAGAGTAATATAGATGGAGTGAATATGAAACACTGTTTGTCCCTGTGGTGTTGCCGTACCATACTAGGACCGAGCCGTGTGCAAAAGGTTCTGAGTAAACTGGATTTAGACTCAAATCTGTGAATGTCAGAGGCACCTACAGCGGCGGCCATTTTGACTACACTGATAAAGACTCACGCAGCTGCAGCAGGTCATGTGACCGTCCCATGTGACTGACGGCCTCACACACCACAGTGATGTCATCACCAGGCGACAGATGCAGGCTCAGAGCTCGCTGCACTGACTCCTCCCCTTCCTCCTCCCCTTCCTCCTCTTCCTCCTCAGTCTGTTCCTCTGTGGACTCCAGCAGAACTCCAGCCTCACACCTGAACAGGTAGACCTGGTTAGACCTGCTTTAGTCCTGGTCCTGTCCCGGTCCAGTCTTGGTCCAGTCCCGGTCCAGTCTCGGTCCAGTCCCGGTCCTGTCCCTGTCTTGTCCCGGTCCAGTCCCAGTCCTGGTCCCGTCCCGGTCCAGTACCTGGTCCTGGTCCCGCTGCAGCTGGTCCAGTGCAGGGATGGCCGAGGAAATCCTGACCCTGAACAGATCACGGAGTCATTCAGTCTGGTCACGGCTGCAGTTGGAGGGTCTATAGACAGAGAGAATCATGGGAAATGGAGTCTCACAGGAGCCTCTGAGGAGGTAGGAGACAGACGGAGGGACCTACAGTGGACTCTGAGGAGGAGGGAAGTGTTTCCGTTGAAGAACTCGTTGGAGAAAAGAAGAGAGTACAGTCCTCTGTCGAAGTGATGAACACGACGTATGAACAGCTGGGCCTTAGACCTGTTACACAGTGACATCACAACGTAACATGTCATGTCAGAGGTTTTAGATGGACCAGACAGGTTTTAGTTGGATTTGAATAGGCTTTAATCGGACTAACCTGTAGCCGTTAGTGTGGTGCTCCTCGGTGTAAACTGTAGAGTTGATGATGTCATCAGGAGTCATCCAGCGCTGTGTTCTGATTGGAGGATACGCCTCTAAAACCAGCGTCAGGGTCAGGTCCTGCCCTTCTTTTACCTCCATACGAGTGACGCCTCCCACAGGGACATTTGCTCCTCCCACATTGCTGTTTGCCCCTCCCACGCTGCTGTTAGCCCCTCCCACACCACTGTTAGCTCCTTCCACACTGCTGTTAGCCCCTCCCACGCCACTGTTAGCTCCTTCCACGCTGCTGTTAGCCCCTCCCACGCTGCTGTTAGCCCCTCCCACGCTGCTGTTAGCTCCTCCCACAGAGACATTAGCCTCTCCTTGCATTAGCGCTCGGTTGGTGCTGACGTTAGCGATGATCTCCGTGGAGTTTTTGTGACGCTGAAGGTAAACTCTGATGAAAGGTCGCTCTGTGGAAGCAAAGACCAAACCTGTGGACGTTCTTCTGTTCTGACACTTGTACCTGTAAGGTGAGTGGTGAATACTTACCTATGACGTCCAGGTGAACGGTTGCCGTGGCGACTCCCGCCTCGTTAACAGCGGTGCAGGTGTAGAGGCCGCTGTCAGACGTCTGGACCGAGGACAGAGTCAGGGTCCGGTTCATGAAAACTGTAGACCCAGAGTAGGCCCTGCTCTCAGCATCTGTCACCACCTGAGACAGACGTACAGGGTCAAAACCTGGTAAAACCAATCCCTGTAAAACCTGTTCAAATCTAACTGAACTAACTAAAACCTCTTTTAGTCTTTGGAGTGTGTCTTTGGGGCGTGTCTTACCTGTCTTTGGGGCGTGTCTTATCTGTCTTTGGGGCGTGTCTTATCTGTCTTTGGGGGCATGTCTTATCTGTCTTTGGGGCGTGTCTTATCTGTCTTTGGGGGCATGTCTTACCTGTCTTTGGGGCATGTCTTATCTGTCTTTGGGGCATGTCTTATCTGTCTTTGGGGGCATGTCTTACCTGTCTTTGGGGGCATGTCTTACCTGTCTTTGGGGGCATGTCTTATCTGTCTTTGGGGCATGTCTTATCTGTCTTTGGGGGCATGTCTTACCTGTCTTTGGGGGCATGTCTTATCTGTCTTTGGGGCATGTCTTATCTGTCTTTGGGGGCATGTCTTACCTGTCTTTGGGGGCATGTCTTATCTGTCTTTGGGGCATGTCTTATCTGTCTTTGGGGGCATGTCTTATCTGTCTTTGGGGCATGTCTTATCTGTCTTTGGGGGCATGTCTTACCTGTCTTTGGGGGCATGTCTTACCTGTCTTTGGGGGCATGTCTTATCTGTCTTTGGGGCATGTCTTATCTGTCTTTGGGGGCATGTCTTACCTGTCTTTGGGGCATGTCTTATCTGTCTTTGGGGCATGTCTTATCTGTCTTTGGGGGCATGTCTTACCTGTCTTTGGGGGCATGTCTTATCTGTCTTTGGGGCATGTCTTATCTGTCTTTGGGGGCATGTCTTACCTGTCTTTGGGGGCATGTCTTACCTGTCTTTGGGGCGTGTCTTATCTGTATTTGGGGGTGTGTCTTACCTGTCTTTGGGGGCATGTCTTACCTGTATTTGGGGGCGTGTCTTACCTGTCTTTGGGGCGTGTCTTATCTGTATTTGGGGGTGTGTCTTACCTGTCTTTGGGGGTGTGTCCATTTGACGCTGAAGAAGTGGTTTTCGTTGCTGGAGTGACAGGTGACCTCGAACGCCTCTCCAACCAATCGGATCACAGCTCTGTCAGAGACGGACAGTGAAGGCGGGGCCACCAGCTCTGGACCGACCAATCAGAAACAAGAACAGAGAAGGCCAATCAGAGTAAAAGGTTTTAATAAGCCACAGTTTAGTTACTTTCAGGTAAAAGCTGCTGATTGGTCACTCACTGCGCTGCACCCAGAGGTCAACGGGCTGTGACATCACTTCCTGTCCGTGCCGTCGTCCTGAACATCTGTACGACCCCTGGAACGACCTCTGAACCTGACGGATCAGCGCTCCTTGTCTCGGGTCGAAGGTCACTTCCATCCCCGGTGGCAGTTTCGCGCTGCGCTCTGATTGGACGGTGAGTTCGGTGATGTCGGGGTCAGTGGGTAAACAACGAACCAGGAAGTCCTCTCCTTCAACGGCACTGGAGTGAGACCGAGCCACGACAAAGGCCTCCGAGGGGTCTGCGCAGGAAAACAGGTCAGTGGGCGGGGCCTTACCTGACACGTCCAGGTGCACAGAGGTGGGCGGGGCCTTACCTGACACGTACAGGTGCACAGAGGTGGGCGGGGCCTTACCTGACATGTCCAGGTGCATAGAGGTGGGCGGGGCCTTACCTGACACATACAGGTGTGGGCGGGGCCTTACCTGACATGTCCAGGTGCATAGAGGTGGGCGGGGCCTTACCTGACACATACAGGTGTGGGCGGGGCCTTACCTGACACGTACAGGTGTGGGCGGGGCCTTACCTGACATGTACAGGTGCACAGATGTGGGCGGGGCCTTACCTGACACGTACAGGTGCACAGAGGTGGGCGGGGCCTTACCTGACATGTCCAGGTGCATAGAGGTGGGCGGGGCCTTACCTGACACATACAGGTGTGCGCCGGGCCTTACCTGACACGTACAGGTGTGGGCGGGGCCTTACCTCACACGTACAGGTGCACAGATGTGGGCGGGGCCTTACCTGACACGTACAGGTGCACAGAGGTAGGCGGGGCTGAGCTGTGATTGGTCGAGGAGCAGGAGTATGTTCCGGTGTGTCGAGGCGTGGACCGGGACAGACTCAGGCTGTTGCCGAGGGCAACCGACGACAGCCTCAGGGCCGTGCTACGTAACGACCAGCCGTCGCCGTGACAACCCACAGAAAGGGCGGAGCCAGAGCGAACCACCAACTCTGATTGGTTCGACATGAAGACGGAGTTCACACTGATCTGAGATGCTGTAGGACAAAAACCAGGTCAGAACCAGCTAAAACCTGCTTCAATCTAACTAAAACCTGTTCAAATCCATCTAAAACCTTTTAAAATCTAATAAAAACACTCACAGAGAAAGTAAATTTTAGGTAAACTTTATTTAAAATCATAAACAAAAGCAGTTACAGACATTAAATCAGAGCGATCTGATTGGTTCACGCTGTTATTAATTGAAGGGTATCAACAAATCAAACGTGAAAGACTTAAAAGCTTTTGATGTATTTTAACTGGTTTTAAGTGTAGTTAGTACAAATTTAACAGCATTTGATATATTTAAAGCTTGGAATTTTAGTTTGATGGTTTTAATTGGATTTGGTTGGACTTTAGCTGAAACAAGTGTAATCTATTGGCCACTGTGGCTCTTAAACATCATTTCCTCTGGAGTGGGCGGAGCCTTGCGTGCCACTTCCTGTGGAGGAGGCGGGGTCTTGCGTGTCATTTCCTGCAGCTGTGTGGCAATGCGTGAGGTCTGCAGGAGCAAGGCCTGATGGTTCTCCACCAACAGAGACTGGTGTCGGCCGACGGTCTGCATCTGCTGCACCAGCTCTGCACCCTGAGAAAATAAAAGAGTAAAAATAATACTCTGTGGAATTAAAGAGTAAAAATAATACTCTGTGGAAATAAAAGAGTAAAAATAATACTCTGTGGAAATAAAAGAGTAAAAATAATACTCTGTGGAATTAAAGGAGTAAAAATAATACTCTGTGGAATTAAAGAGTAAAAATAATACTCTGTGGAAATAAAAGAGTAAAAATAATACTCGGTGGAATTAAAGAGTAAAAATAATACTCTGTGGAAATAAAAGAGTAAAAATAATACTCTGTGGAATTCAAGAGTAAAAATAATACTCTGTGGAAATAAAAGAGTAAAAATAATACTCTGTGGAATTCAAGAGTAAAAATAATACTCTGTGGAAATAAAAGAGTAAAAATAATACTCTGTGGAATTAAAAGAGTAAAAATAATACTCTGTGGAATTAAAAGAGTAAAAATAATACTCTGTGGAAATAAAAGAGTAAAAATAATACTCTGTGGAATTAAAAGAGTAAAAATAATACTCTGTGGAATTAAAGAGTAAAAATAATACTCTGTGGAAATAAAAGAGTAAAAATAATACTCTGTGGAATTAAAGAGTAAAAATAATACTCTGTGGAAATAAAAGAGTAAAAATAATACTCGGTGGAATTAAAGAGTAAAAATAATACTCTGTGGAATTAAAGAGTAAAAATAATACTCTGTGGAATTAAAGAGTAAAAATAATACTCTTTGGAAATAAAAGAGTAAAAATAATACTCTGTGGAATTAAAAGAGTAAAAATAATACTCTGTGGAATTAAAAGAGTAAAAATAATACTCTGTGGAAATAAAAGAGTAAAAATAATACTCTGTGGAATTAAAGAGTAAAAATAATACTCTGTGGAAATAAAAGAGTAAAAATAATACTCGGTGGAATTAAAGAGTAAAAATAATACTCTGTGGAATTAAAGAGTAAAAATAATACTCTGTGGAAATAAAAGAGTAAAAATAATACTCTGTGGAATTAAAAGAGTAAAAATAATACTCTGTGGAATTAAAGAGTAAAAATAATACTCTGTGGAAATAAAAGAGTAAAAATAATACTCTGTGGAATTAAAGAGTAAAAATAATACTCTGTGGAAATAAAAGAGTAAAAATAATACTCGGTGGAATTAAAGAGTAAAAATAATACTCTGAGATAAGTACTCCGAGCCCTGAGGAAAGTCTGAAGTGATCCAGACCTTTTTCATTTCAAAGTGAAGAATTGGAAAGAATCTCTTCAGAGTGGAAAGAACCGTGTGGTGCTCACCTGATTTCCCAGAATGCCAAGCAGTTTGACAACCTCAGTTTGGGTCTGGACCAGACGTTGGAAGGAGTCCAGGACGTCCTTTCTCCACTGGGTCTCTGTGTCCGGCAGACCTGAAGAAGAACTCCAGTGAAACGGCTTTAGAGGGACTTCAACAGGATTTAGAGGGACTTCAACAGGATTTAGATGGACTTCAACAGGATTTAGACGGACTTCAACAGGATTTAGACGGACTTCAACAGGATTTAGACGGACTTCAACAGGATTTAGATGGACTTCAACAGGTTTTAAAGGGACTTCAACAGGTTTTAAAGGGACTTCAACAGGATTTAGACGGACTTCAACAGGATTTAGATGGACTTCAACAGGATTTAGAGGGACTTCAACAAGTTTTAGATGGACTTCAACAGGATTTAAAGGGACTTCAACAGGTTTTAAAGGGACTTCAACAGGTTTTAAAGGGACTTCAACAGGATTTAGAGGGACTTCAACAGGTTTTAGATGGACCAACAGGATTTAGACGGACTTCAACAGGATTTAGACGGACTTCAACAGGATTTAGATGGACTTCAACAGGATTTAAAGGGACTTCAACAGGTTTTAAAGGGACTTCAACAGGTTTTAAAGGGACTTCAACAGGATTTAGAGGGACTTCAACAGGATTTAGACGGACTTCAACAGGTTTTAAAGGGACTTCAACAGGATTTAGACGGACTTCAACAGGATTTAGATGGACTTCAACAGGATTTAGAGGGACTTCAACAAGTTTTAGAGGGACTTCAACAGGTTTTAGATGGACTTCAACAGGTTTTAAATGGATTGAACTGGTTTTAGAAGGTTTTGAACAGGTTTTTAGAGGGTTTTGAACAGGTTTTAGATAGATCTGTGTCTGAATCTGAGAAAAATCTGAAGCAGAAGTGAAACTGTTCCAGAGGAAACTGAGCAGAAAACACTCTCTTTTTTCTGTAAAACATGGCTCATCTTCAGGATTTTACAGAAACTGAGATAAGATACATTTTTGAATTAATCTTTATTAAAATGCTAAATTAAATACTTTCAAGCAGAACTGTAATCAGTTTATCATTTTCAGTTTATATGTTTAGATATGAGTGATGTGACATGTTTATATCAATATTTTAGTATTTCAGTGTATTTTATATGAAATATGAGCCATAACTTTATCTCAACATGATCTTAATACGTGTTTATTTAAATATCTTTAGAGAGAATAAAACTGATATTTGCCTAAAACAGGAGTCAGTCACAGTTAAAGCCTCTTTAAGACAAATATGTGGAGAATATAAATACAATCATTTATTAAACCCAATCAATAAACAATTATTGATAAACCCGGCTCAATCAGAGGGATCAGGATTTAAATATTTCTGTAAAATCTCTGCCTCAGTCTTTTTGTTTCCTGAAAAACATGGAGTCTGTTGTGAAACGTCAGGAAACAGATGGACTCGCTCCAGAGCTCATCCACTTCCTGTTTCACTTCTTCTTCTCTGGTTTTTACACAAACCGCAGCCTCTGCCTCCGAAATATCCACTTTATTGACAGATTTAGAGAAAAAAGCACCACAAAATCAAAAACAACAGTCCTTTAGTAAAAGTCCAGCTAAAAGGTCATTTTCACCTGAAATATTTTGAAGTAGGTTTAAACCGAACCAATGTCTTAATCTCAAATCTCAAGCAAACTTTTAAAATTGACCAAACGTTTGGAACAAAAAGTGTTTTTCTACATAAATAGTTTAATCTAACAGTTTTCTTGTGTCTGTGAAAAACATATCTTACTTTTATTATTTTCTCTGCAGCACTTTGTCCCAGTTTCAAACACAGCTGACATTTCTATAGATTTTGACTCAAGTTTTTAAAAAAGCCCAACATTTTTACTTCATTTGAAGATATTTTCTCAGATTGTCTCGATGTTTGTTTAATGAGAGTCTTACCATCCTGAGAACGACCAAAACCCAGAACCAGGACCAGGACCAGGACCTGCAGCCACATCCTCAGGGTTAGACCAGGTTAGACCAGACTTAGACCAGGTTAGACCAGACTTAGACCAGGCTTTTTCCTTGTGATCCAGATGAAGACAGACTGTGGTTTAAGAGATTCACTGAAACAAATCTGACTCAAGACTTCCTCAAACAGACTCTTGAGAGGAGGAGGTTTAGACAAGACCAGGTTTAGACCAGGTTTAGTCCAGGTTTAGACCTGGTTTAGTCCAGGTTTAGTCCTGGTTTAGACCTGGTTTAGTCCAGGTTTAGTCCTGGTTTAGACCTGGTTTAGTCCAGGTTTAGTCCTGGATTAGTCCTAGTTTAGTCCTGGTTTTGTCCTGGTTTAGTCCTGGATTAGTCCTAGTTTAGTCCTGGTTTTGTCCTGGTTTAGTCCTGGATTAGTCCTAGTTTAGTCCTGGTTTTGTCCTGGTTTAGTCCTGGATTAGTCCTGGTTTAGTTCTGGTTTAGTCCAGGTTTAGTCCAGGTTTAGTCCTGGATTAGTCCTAGTTTAGTCCTGGTTTTGTCCTGGTTTAGTCCTGGATTAGTCCTGGTTTAGTCCTGGTTTAGTCCAGGATTAGTCCTGGTTTAGTCCTGGTTTAGTCCTGGTTTAGACCTGGTTTAGTCCAGGTTTAGTCCTGGTTTAGTCCTGATTTAGACCTGGTTTAGACCTGGTTTAGTCCTAGTTTAGACCTGGTTTAGACCTGGTTTAGTCCTGGTTTAGTCCTGGTTTAGACCTGGTTTAGACCTGGTTTAGACCTGGTTTAGTCCTGGTTTAGACCTGGTTTAGTCCTGGATTAGTCCTGGTTTAGTCCTGGTTTAGACCTGGTTTAGTCCAGGTTTAGTCCTGGTTTAGTCCTAGTTTAGACCTGGTTTAAACCTGGTTTAGTCCAGGATTAGTCCGGGTTTAGTCCTGGTTTAGGTGTGTTTTCTCTGTGATTATAGTAAAAATCAGAAAAAGCTGCAGCAAAAGCAGAGTTTATTCAGTTTCTTTAAAAACAATCCAAAGCTTTGATACAAATACAGCATTTTTCTACAGAATTCTACTAAAATACATCAGCCAATCACAGACAGCTCTCCTGCTCCAATGATGTCAGCGGTGATGTCACTTCCTGTTTCTCCGACAGATCAGGCCTGGACAAAGAAGGACATAACAAATATTACACTATTACTTTGTTTAGAGTTAAGGCTGATGAGTTTTGATGCCTTTGTTTCCAAATGGGAATTGATTTTAAATTTAAATTTAAATTTAGGGATTTGAACAGGTTTTAGCTGGATTTGAACAGGTTTTAGATGGATTTGAACAGGTTTTAGATGGATTTAAACAGGTTTTAGATGGATTTTAACAGGTTTCAGCTGGATTTCAACAGGTTTTAGCTGGATTTAAACAGGTTGTAGCTGGATTTAAATATAGATGGTACCTGTCTGCGTCCAGCGCAGCGTCGCCCCTTGTTTCCACGGTAACATCACTCGCAGCGATGATGTCATCAGAGTGGGAGGGGCCTGCCCTCTGTGGCTCCGCCTCCGACAGATGAACGGTCACCTGAGGAACAGCGCCACCGTCTGGACCAGGACACACACAGTTCATCAGACACAGACTGGTTTGGTCCAGTTCTGTCCGGTTCAGTTCAGTCCGGTTCGGTTTGGTCTGGTTTGGTCTGGTTCAGTCCGGTTCAGTCCGGTTTGGTTTGGTCCGGTTCAGTCCGGTTCAGTTCGGTGTGGTCCGGTTTGGTCTGGTTCAGTCCGGTTCAGTCCGGTTTGGTCTGGTTTGGTCCGGTTTATCTCTGAGTTTCACCAAAAACATTACAATAATAAACAAATATTTTTTGGCTCAAATAGAGTTTGTAATGTTTCAAACTGTGTTTCTAACGAACGAAAATGGTTTAACGTAAATAACTGTACTGAAACTGGTCCTGACCTGAGTCCTGGTTTAGTCCTGGTTTAGTCCTGGTCTTGGTCCCGGTTCTGGTCACAGCCGGGTCACTGCTGTAGAACTGTTCAGTCAAAGCAGCGTATTTCTGAGAAAAAATAAATACAGAATAATCCAATAAAATGTAAAAAGAAGAAGCTTCAGAACTGTTCAAACTAAATGTGTCGACATTTTTATTTGTTTAGTTCTTGAAGGTTTTTTTGCGATATCTTCCTGATACTGATAAGGGGTGCAGTGGCTCAGTTGGTAGAGCAAGGCGTCCAGTAACCGGAAGGTTGGCGGTTCAATTCCCTCCTGTTCATACTGTCGTTGTGTCCTTGGGCCTTGCATGAAATTTTTTTTTATATATATATATAAATGCATGCATTTACCATGATAATTTTAGCACCTTTTGAACTTTATAATTGGTTGCTATAGCTACTAGGGGTCACTGTTCCTTCTTAATTTATAAATTATTATTATTATTTATATTATTATTATTAATTAATTCTTATTAATCTTCTTAATTTTAGGCTTTTTTGCTCCGATTGTTTTTACTCATTTACACAAATAATAAGTAAAAACGTAGAGTTTTGTCCTTTTTCCGAAAATGTGAGCCTTAAGTTATGACCTGATGGAACTGATCCGGTAACAGTCGTCCCACAGCATCCCCCAACGAAGAAAAACTGGGTCTGGACTCAGGACGGGCGTCCCAGCAGCGAGACATGAGGACAAAACTGTAAACAACACCGAGACATGAGGACAAAACTGTAAACAACACCGAGACATGAGGACAAAACTGTAAACAACACGGAGACATGAGGACAAAACTGTAAACAACACCGAGACATGAGGACAAAACTGTAAACAACACCGAGACATGAGGACAAAACTGTAAACAACACGGAGACATGAGGACAAAACTGTAAACAACACCGAGACATGAGGACAAAACTGTAAAAAACACAGAGACATGAGGACAAAACTGTAAAAACAAACCAGGTCAAAACTGTCCAGAATATTTATATAAAATAAAAACAACATAATGCAGAGAATATTAAAAGGTTTGAAATGATAAAATAAGATAAAGATGAATAATTCTCGTACATTTCTTTTGGAGCCAGATCCGGTTTGTTCAGACGTCGGCCGTTCTTCAGCTCAGAATAAAACTGACTCATGGGAACGTCAGCGTACGGAGTCTCACCTGGGACAAAAACAGTTCTCAGTGGAACAATTACAAGCTCATGGTTCTGATGGTTCTAGTGGTTCTGATGGTTCTGTGTGGTTCTAGTGGTCCTGATGGTTCTGTGTGGTTCTGATGGTTCTGTGTGGTTCTGTGTGGTTCTAATGGTTCTAATGGTTTTGTGTGGTTCTGATGGTTCTGTGTGGTTCTAGTGGTCCTGATGGTTCTGTGTGGTTCTAGTGGTTCTAGTGGTTCTGTGTGGTTCTGATGGTTCTGTGTGGTTCTGTGTGGTTCTAGTGGTTCTGTTGGTTCTGTGTGGTTCTAATGGTTCTAATGGTTTTGTGTGGTTCTGATGGTTCTGTGTGGTTCTGTGTGGTTCTGATGGTTCTGTGTGGTTCTAGTGGTTCTGATGGTTCTGTGTGGTTCTGATGGTTCTGTGTGGTTCTAGTGGTTCTGATGGTTCTGTGTGGTTCTAGTGGTTCTGATGGTTCTGTGTGGTTCTAGTGGTTCTGATGGTTCTAGTGGTTCTGATGGTTCTGTGTGGTTCTGATGGTTCTGTGTGGTTCTAGTGGTTCTGATGGTTCTGTGTGGTTCTAGTGGTTCTGATGGTTCTAGTGGTTCTGATGGTTCTGTGTGGTTCTGATGGTTCTGTGTGGTTCTGTGTGGTTCTGATGGTTCTGTGTGGTTCTGATGGTTCTGTGTGGTTCTAGTGGTTCTAGTGGTTCTGATGGTTCTAGTGGTTCTGTGTGGTTCTGATGGTTCTGTGTGGTTCTAGTGGTTCTGATGGTTCTGATGGTTCTGTGTGGTTCTGATGGTTCTGTGTGGTTCTAGTGGTTCTGATGGTTCTGTGTGGTTCTAGTGGTTCTGATGGTTCTAGTGGTTCTGATGGTTCTGTGCGGTTCTGATGGTTCTGTGTGGTTCTAGTGGTTCTGATGGTTCTGTGTGGTTCTAGTGGTTCTGATGGTTCTAGTGGTTCTGATGGTTCTGTGTTGTTTACCCAGAGAGAAGATCTCCCAGAGCAGGACTCCGTACGACCAGACGTCGCTCTGAACGGTGTAGACGCAGTGGAAGATGCTCTCAGGAGACATCCACTTCACCGGGACCCAGCCCTGTTCAACTCAGTGTTTATTTGAGGTAAAGACATATGGTCAGGACATGTATTAGCAGTTAGCTGTTAGCCGCTAGCCGTTAGCTGTTAGCCGTTAGCCCTCACACGTACGTTCTTTCTCCAGACGTAGTCTTGGTTCTTGCTCAGGTCTAGACCCAAGTCCCCAACTTTCACCAGTTTTCCTTCGGACACGAGGACGTTCCTCGCAGCCAGGTCTCTGTGGACGCACTGAGACAAAACAGCTTTAAAACACGTCTCTGTGGACGCACTGAGACAAAACAGCTTTAAAACACGTCTCTGTGGACGCACTGAGACAAAACAGCTTTAAAACACGTCTCTGTGGACGCACTGAGACAAAACAGCTTTAAAACATGTCTCTGTGGACACACTGAGGTCAGGTTGGCAGAAATTATAATAAAACAAGTTGAAGTGAAAGATGGAGAGTGTCGTACGTTTCTCGATGACAGAAAGTCCATGGCCTTCGCTGTTTGAAAAGAGAAACTGATGAGATCTGAGAGAGTCAGGTCCTGAGAGTCACTGAGGCACAGCGCCCCCTGCTGCTCTAAAACACAACAGACAATCATCTTATTACAAAAAATGGACTGTAGATTCCCTGATACCTGTGGTGTTCTGCAGGGTTTTGTACTCCTGAAGCTCTGTATATTTAAGTCTGAGGGTGTTGTGTGGGGTTATGTGTCCTGTAGATTCCCTGATACCTGTGGTGTTGTGCAGGGTTTCGTACTCCTGTGTGCTGAGCTGTGTCATGGCGACGTACTGAGAGTCCTCTGAGTTCATGTCCATGTATCCGTCGCTCTCACTGACAACATTTATAACACATAACAATTAGAGCAAAAAATAACATAATGAAATAAAATCTCTTTAAAAGTGTGAGTATTATTGACCTCTGACCTTTTGTTGGGGGTGTGGCCTTGGACACAGGTGTGCTTGTGTTTCTGCAGGTAACTCCTCAGGTCGCCATGACGACACCACTCAGAGACCAGCATCAGCGGACCTGAAGAGACCAGGTTTAGGCCAGGTTTAGGCCAGGTTTAGGCCAGGTTTAGTCCTGGTTTAGTCCAGGTTTAGTCCAGGTTTAATCCAGGTTTAGACAAGGTTTAGTCCTGGTTTAGTCCAGGTTTAGTCCAGGTTTAGTCCAGTTTAGTCCAGTTTAGTCCAGTTTAGTCCAGGTTTAGACCTGGTTTAGTCCAGTTTAGTCCAGTTTAGTCCAGTTTAGTCCAGGTTTAGACCAGGTTTAGTCCTGGTTTAGTCCAGGTTTAGTCCAGGTTTAGTCCAGTTTAGTCCAGTTTAGTCCAGTTTAGTCCAGGTTTAGACCAGGTTTAGTCCTGGTTTAGTCCAGGTTTAGACCAGGTTTAATCCAGGTTTAGACCAGGTTTTGTCCTGGTTTAGTCCAGGTTTAGTCCAGTTTAGTCCAGGTTAGTCCAGTTTAGTCCAGTTTAGTCCAGGTTACCGTCTCTGGTGCAGGAGCCCAGCAGGTTGAGCAGGTTCAGGTGAGGTCCAACCTGGATCATCAGCTTCAGCTCTGACATCAGGGACTGGAGCCCAGCGCCACCTGCAGGACACCAGAGGCATTACCACTGACTCTGGGTCAGGGGTCAGGGGTGTTACGGACAAACTGGGATCCGGAGCAGTTTATGAGAAGCATCAGAACAAGTCTTACGTCTGAGCGTCTTCACTGTGGCTTTGGTCGAAGAGTTTGGACCAAAAACATCTGAGACTGAGGCCTCGACGACTCGACCGAACGACCCTGAACCCACCACAGCACCTGAGGGAGACAGGAAAACCAGGTCTGAACCGGTCTGAACCAGGACTAAACCAGTCTGAACCAGGACTGAACCAGGACTGAACCAGGTTTTACCCAGATGCACTTGGTCTCGAGGTATTTCCCAGACAGAGTCGTACGGAAGCTCAGTGAGGTCAACATAAGAGACCTGAAGACCGTCTGGACTCACAGACTCCACCAGCCTCCAGCCGGACCAGAACCGGGGCTTCTGCAAAAAACACAAAACAGGCTAAAGACCAGGTGGACCAGGACCTGGGCCAGGACCAGAACCTGGACTAGGACTGGGACCGGGACCAGGTTTGTGTGGGATTGGTTTGAGACGGTTTCACAAAGTTCTGAGTCCAAGCAGAAACATTTGATCCAGAGAGAGTTTGAATGTAGAAGAAAACTGCAAAACCTGGACTAAACCTGGACTGAACCTGGACTGAACCTGGACTGAACCTGGACTGAACCTGGACTGAAGCCATACCTTTCTCCAGAGGAGGATGAGGAGGATGAGGAAGACCACAGCGAGAACGACCAGAACCAGAACCATGGCCAGAACTTTGACCTGAGACAGAAGAGCTGCACAGAAACATTCAGAGACTTTACTGAAAAAACAGGTCTAAACCAGGTCTAAACCGGGTCTAAACCAGGACTAAACCAGGACTAAACCAGGACTTAACCAGGCCTAAACCAGGTCTAAACCAGGTCTAGACCCTTTACTCACATGAAGGCACCAGTCTCAGGTCCCAGGCTCGACGTCCGACTGAGTTTTTAGCTTCACATCGAACGGCGGAGACTGTGCTGAGAGTCTTTAGAGTCAACACACTGTGAACCTGAGGGATTTGAACAGGTTTTATTTGGATTTGAACAGGTTTTATTTGGATTTGAACAGGTTTTAGTTGGATTTGAACAGGTTTTAGTTGGATTTGAACAGGGTTTAGTTGGATTTGAACAGGTTTTAGTTGGACTTACATGAGTTAATCCTTGTATCTCGGTGAGGTTTTCTTTCACAGAGACTCCCTCAGACTCAGACAGGTTCCTCCAGGTTCCACTCACGTTGCTGCACCTGAACGCACCGTAAAACTATAAACAAACTGTAAAAAACTGTAAAACAACTCACAACAATCTCTTTTTTGCACTAAATAACATTTTCGTACCTTTAACCGTTTGTTCATATGCACTGTTTTTTTGGTTTATTATGTGTTGTTAGTTTATTATAACTGTTCTGTTTCAGCCCTTTTCAGTCGCACTAATGTTACTCACATATACTCACCTGCACTATCCTATACTATCCTATAATATCCTATTGTAGCAAGTATGCTAGTTATAAACAATATGTATAGAATGTACTAAAAGAGGAGATAACTGCACCAGCTAGATTTATTGATATAGGCTAGTATCAGAAGAAAGGATTCCCTCACAGACACTCACAGACACTCACAGACACTCACAGACCCTCACAGACCCCTCACAGACACTCACAGACCCTCACAGACACTCACAGACCCCTCACAGACCCTCACAGACACTCACAGACCCCCTCACAGACCCCCTCACAGACCCTCACAGACACTCACAGACCCCTCACAGACCCCCTCACAGACCCCTCACAGACCCTCACAGACACTCACAGACACTCACAGACACTCACAGACACTCACAGACCCTCACAGACCCCTCACAGACACTCACAGACCCCTCACAGACCCTCACAGACCCCTCACAGACCCCTCACAGACCCCTCACAGACCCTCACAGACACTCACAGACCCTCACAGACCCTCACAGACCCTCACAGACCCACTCACAGACCCTCACAGACCCCTCACAGACACTCACAGACCCTCACAGACACTCACAGACCCCTCACAGACCCTCACAGACCCTCACAGACCCCTCACAGACCCTCACAGACACTCACAGACCCCTCACAGACCCTCACAGACACTCACAGACACTCACAGACCCTCACAGACACTCACAGACCCCTCACAGACCCTCACAGACCCTCACAGACACTCACAGACCCTCACAGACCCCTCACAGACCCTCACAGACCCCTCACAGACCCCTCACAGACCCTCACAGACCCCTCACAGACCCCCTCACAGACCCTCACAGACACTCACAGACCCCCTCACAGACCCTCACAGACACTCACAGACCCTCACAGACCCTCACAGACACTCACAGACCCCTCACAGACCCTCACAGACCCTCACAGACACTCACAGACCCTCACAGACCCTCACAGACACTCACAGACCCTCACAGACCCCCTCACAGACCCCCTCACAGACCCCTCACAGACACTCACAGACCCCTCACAGACCCTCACAGACACTCACAGACCCCTCTTAGACCCTCACAGACCCTCACAGACCCTCACAGACACTCACAGACACTCACAGACCCCTCACAGACCCCTCACAGACCCTCACAGACCCTCACAGACCCCTCACAGACACTCACAGACCCTCACAGACCCCTCACAGACCCTCACAGACCCCTCACAGACCCTCACAGACACTCACAGACCCCTCACAGACCCTCACAGACCCCTCACAGACCCCTCACAGACCCCTCACAGACCCATCACAGACCCCTCACAGACACTCACAGACCCCTCACAGACCCTCACAGACACTCACAGACCCCTCTTAGACCCTCACAGACCCCTCACAGACCCTCACAGACCCCTCTTAGACCCTCACAGACCCCTCTTAGACCCTCACAGACACCTCACAGACCCTCACAGACCCTCACAGACCCTCACAGACACTCACAGACCCCTCACAGACACTCACAGACCCTCACAGACCCCTCACTTTACAGGATCTATTACAGTGTCCACAGAAGGACCCACCTGAGAGTGCTGGGGCAGGTGAGCCAGGTGAGCTTTGGGGGCGGAGCTCCCTCAGAGACACAAAGCATCGAGGCCACGCCCACTTCTGACAGAGACCTGATCCTAGGGGGCGCTACAGACACAAGAGGAGACAAGCTCAGATTGAACACTTCTGAAAAAGAAATGTGAACTTGAAAAACTGTCCAAAAAGCTTCTCGACCTTTTGGTTTTGAACAAGAACCTGTTTATTTTCATGAGTTTCCCACAAGATCAATCAAGGATCTAAAGTAAGGAAGGAAGTGAGAGAGGAAGGAAGTGAGGAAGTGAGGGAGGAAGGAAGTGAGGGAGGAAGGAAGTGAGGGAGGGGAAGGAAGTGAGGAGGAGGAAGTGAGGGAGGAGGAAGTGAGGGAGGAAGGAAGTGAGAGGAGGAGGAGTGAGGAAGTGAGGGAGGAGGAAGGAGGGAGGAAGGAAGTGAGGAAGTGAGGGAGGAAGGAAGTGAGAGGAGGAGAAGGAAGTGAGAAGTGAGGGAGGAAGGAAGGAGGAAGTGAGGGAGGAGGAAGTGAGGGAGGAAGGAAGTGAGGGGAGGAAGGAGAGAGGAGGAAGGAGAGAGAGGAGGAAGGGAGGGAGGAAGGAAGTGAGGGAGGAAGGAAGTGAGGAAGTGAGGGAGGAAGTGAGGGAGGAAGGAAGTGAGGGAGGAAGGAAGTGAGGAAGTGAGGGAGGAAGGAAGTGAGGGAGGAAGGAAGGAAGTGAGAGAGGAAGGAAGTGAGGAAGTGAGGGAGGAAGTGAGGGAGGAAGGAAGTGAGGGAGGAAGGAAGGGTGCTGACCTTTGACCTCCAGGGTGAAGTGCACTTCTTTGTTGTCTTCGTCGTTGGAGACGGTGACGATGTAACTTCCTGTTTGATTCAACTGCAGCTTCTCCAGCTTCAACACACTGATAAATCTGACAGAGACCAGGTTTAGACCGGGTTAAACCTGTGTTAGTACTGATTAATCTGACAAAGACCAGGTTTAGACCAGGTTAAACCAATGTTAGTACTGATAAATCTGACAAAGACCAGGTTTAGACCAGGTTAAACCAATGTTAGTACTGATAAATCTGACAGAGACCAGGTTTAGACCGGGTTAAACCAGTGTTAGTACTGATAAATCTGACAGAGACCAGGTTTAGACCGGGTTAAACCAGTGTTAGTACTGATAAATCTGACAGAGACCAGGTTTAGACCGGGTTAAACCAGTGTTAGTACTGATAAATCTGACAGAGACCAGGTTTAGACCGGGTTAAACCAGTGTTAGTACTGATAAATCTGACAGAGACCAGGTTTAGACCAGGTTAAACCAGTGTTAGTACTGATAAATCTGGCAAAGACCAGGTTTAGACCGGGTTAAACCAGTTTTAGTACCTGGTCTGTGAGATCCTGGAGGTGGTTGCCGTGGAGCTGCTGTTGGAGGCGGTTGCCGTGGTGATGTTGGAGGCGGGTGTTGCCCAGGTAACGGTGGGAGGAGGAAAGGCTCTGATGTCGACAGAGAGCTCCACCGTGTGATGGACCAGGGCCTGGACTGAACTGGACTCAGATGGACTCACGGAGACAAAACCCTGGTCTGGGACACAAAGACCGGGTTAGACCGAGGAAAGACCGGGACCAGAGCCTGGTCCGGGAAAAAGACCAGGTTAGACCAAGGAAAGACCGGGACCAGAGCCTGGTCTGGGACAAAGACCGAGTTAGACCGAGGCAAGACCGGGACCCGAGCCTGGTTCGGGACAAAGACCGAGTTAGACCGAGGCAAGACCGGGACCCGAGCCTGGTCCGGGACAAAGACCGAGTTAGACCGAGGCAAGACAAGGACCAGAGCCTGGTCCGGGACAAAGACCGAGTTAGACCGAGGCAAGACCGGGACCAGAGCCTGGTCTGGGACAAAGACCATTGTTTTTGTCTGAACAGGACCAGAGTAAAACTGTCAAACTGTGAAACTCACCAAGAACCGTCACAGAGACGTTCTTCCCCACAACCTGGTCCTGAGTCGACCTCTGAACCGAGCACACGTACACACCTGAAGAGAGGGTTACCATGGTTACACACACCTGAAGAGAGGGTTACCATGGTTACACACACCCAAAGAGAGGGTTACCATGGTTACACACGCCCAAAGAGAGGGTTACCATGGTTACACACGCCCAAAGAGAGGGTAACCATGGTTACACACGCCCAAAGAGAGGGTTACCATGGTTACACACGCCCAAAGAGAGGGTAACCATGGTTACACACGCCCAAAGAGAGGGTTACCATGGTTACACACGCCCAAAGAGAGGGTTACCATGGTTACACACGCCCGAGGAGAGGGTTACCATGGTTACATACACCCGAAGAGAGGGTTACCATGGTTACACACGCCCGAGGAGAGGGTTACCATGGTTACACACGCCCGAGGAGATGGTTACCATGGTTACACACACCCAAGGAGAGGGTTACCATGGTTACCACGCCCGAGGAGAGGGTTACCATGGTTACACACACCTGAGGGTCGTACCTGTGTCGTCCAGCGTCGTCTCTGAGATGTTGATGAAGGAGTGAATCCGATCGGACAGAAACTCTGTGAGCAGCTCGATTTCCTCCAGAGACAACAACATAGCATCAAAACCTGTTCAAATCCAACTGAAACCTGTTCAAATCCAACTGAAACCTGGTCAAATCCAACTAAAACCTGGTCAAATCCAACTAAAACCTGTTTAAATCCAACTAAAACCTCAAATGTTGAGTTTGAAAACTTGACTGGTCCCAGGTGAGTTTGGCAGGTTTTGTGCCGGTGTATTACTCTGAAGCGTTTACCTGTGAGTTTGCGTCATGTTTTCGGGGATAGTCCCAGAAGAAGAAGACCATCCCAGAGTCGTACACGGTGCAGTTCACTGTAAGAGACTCCCCTTTCTTCACAACCACACTAGAGGCCTGCAGCTCCACCTCCAGCTGCTCAGGAACTGCCCTCAGGAAACACAAGAAACACACAGTGTAGTACCCCTCTGTGTCTGTAGGGGGCAGTACCCCTCTGTGTCTGTAGGGGGCAGAAGGGACAGTAGGGGCAGTAGGGGGCAGTCCTCTGTGTCTGTAGGGGGCAGTACCTCTCTGTGTCTGTAGGGGGAAGAAGGGACAGTAGGGGCAGTAAAGGCAGTAGAGGCAGTAGGGGCAGTAGGGGCAGTAAAGGCAGTAGAGGCAGTAGGGGGCAGTGTAAGTGAAAGCCTCACCGACTTCACTGAAGACATAGTAGACCTGAGAGAGCGCCCCCTGCTGGTTCCTGGAGGCGCTGCAGACGTAGGACGAGTCGTTGAGCCGAGCCGTGAAGCCCCAGGCCGGGTCGAACCGGTCCGGACTCACCTGGACTCTGAGGTCCGCGGACCGCTCCCACAAAGTCACGTTCAAGTCCGGGTCCGACACCGTGCAGGGGATCACTGCGGTCAGTGAACGCCTCATCACCGTGGCAACGGCAGAGGGGAGAAACCACTGATCTGGACCTGAGGAAGACCGGGTCAGGACCGGGTCAGGACCGAGGAAAACCAGGTCAGATCCAACAAAAAACTGTTCATATTGAACTAAAATCTGTTCAGATCTGACTAAAACCTGTTTAAATATAACTAAAACATTTTTGAATCTCTCCAAAACCTGTTCAGATCCCTCCAGATCCTTCACCTGATCCTGGTACGAACAGGTCCAAGGCCTTGGTCTGGTCTGAGTCCAGTTCTGAGCAGGTGTATCGTCCCGACTGCCTCCAGATGGCGCTGTCGACCCTCAGGACGCTTCTGGAGCCTTGGTTGTCAACGGCAACACCCTCCACCTGAGTGTTGCCAGGTAACACCCAGGTCACATGACTCCAGCCTGAGCACACCTGACACACAGGGATTGTTTTGTTTTTATGGCATTCTTTCACATTTTTGCAGCATTTCCTTGAATTTTTGTCACATTTGTTTAATATAAAAATGTGAAAATCTGCAGGTTTAGTTTCAGTTTGTGCCTCGTTCACTCCGTGTTACGTTTTAGCTCAGGTCTTTTATTGTGTGGTGCGTTCACTGACCACGCTGTAGCTGGAGTTGTGTTTGAGAACCACTCTTGAGGCTGACGGCATCAGCTCCAGAGAAATCACGCCCCCTTCAGGTGAGAGCAGGAACAAACCTGGAGACAGAACAGGTGACAAACACGAACCAATCACAGCCCAGAACCACCTCCCAGCCCAGAGACTCACCCCACAGGAAGTGCAGCAGCAAACTTCCTGTTTGGATGGGCACCATGACAATGCAGCTCCTGAAAAACAAAACACAGCTTTCAGCTTCTTTATTTGTAAATTCTCTCTCTCTGACACAGAGTGAGACCTCCACAAACCCGTCTCTGACACAGAGTGAGACCTCCACAAACCCGTCTCTGGAACAGAGTGAGACCTCCACAAACCCGTCTCTGACACAGAGTGAGACCTCCACAAACCCGTCTCTGGAACAGAGTGAGACCTCCATAAACCCGTCTCTGACACAGAGTGAGACCTCCACAAACCCGTCTCTGGAACAGAGTGAGACCTCCACAAACCCGTCTCTGACACAGAGTGAGACCTCCATAAACCCGTCTCTGACACAGAGTGAGACCTCCACAAACCCGTCTCTGACACAGAGTGAGACCTCTACAAACCTGTCTCTGGAACAGAGTGAGACCTCCACAAACGCGTCTCTGACACAGAGTGAGACCTCTACAAACCCGTCTCTGGAACAGAGTGAGACCTCCACAAACGCGTCTCTGACACAGAGTGAGACCTCCACAAACCCGTCTCTGACACAGAGTGAGACCTCCATTACCCGTCTCTGACACAGAGTGAGACCTCCATAAACCCGTCTCTGCGGTGGTTCATAAAGTGTCTCTGTTCGAGTCTGATGCTTTAAACAGAGCTCAGTGCATTCCAGAGACCGACCAATGAGAGCGCTACACTCATTCAAATGTACCAATGAGAGCGCAGGACGGAGCCGAGCGTCCAATCAGAGCCAGAGAGCTCAGAGTGAACCAAGGAATGTGGAAAACCACGAAAAAACTTCAAGGTTTCCTGGAACTGACTTTTTCCACTTTTCACTTTTAAAACCAGATAAAACCAGGTCTAAACCAGGACTGAACCAGGAATAAACCAGGACTAAACCAGGTCTAAACCAGGACTAAACCAGGTCTAAACCAGGTCTAAACCAGGACTAAACCTGGACTAAACCAGGTCTAAACCAGGACTAAACCAGGTCTAAACCAGGACTAAACCAGGACTAAACCAGGTCTGAACCGGGACTAAACCGGGTATGAACCGGGACTAAACCAGGTCTGAACCGGGACTAAACCAGGTCTAAACCAGGTCTGAACCAGGACTAAACCAGGACTAAACCAGGACTAAACCAGGTCTAAACCAGGTCTAAACCAGGACTAATCCAGGACTAAACCAGGACTAAACCAGGTCTAAACCAGGTCAGAACCAGGTCTAAACCAGGACTAATCCAGGTCTAAACCAGGTCAGAACCAGGACTAAACCAGGTCTGAACCAGGTCTAAACCAGGTCAGAACCAGGTCTAAACCAGGACTAATCCAGGACTAAACCAGGTCAGAACCAGGACTAAACCAGGTCTGAACCAGGTCTAAACCAGGACTAATCCAGGACTGAACCAGGACTGAACCAGGTCTAAACCAGGTCAGAACCAGGACTAAACCAGGTCTAAACCAGGTCTGAACCAGGTCTAAACCAGGACTAATCCAGGACTAAACCAGGACTAAACCAGGTCTGAACCAGGTCTAAAACAGGACTAATCCAGGACTAAACCAGGACTGAACCAGGTCTAAACCAGGTCTGAACCAGGTCTAAACCAGGACTAATCCAGGACTAAACCAGGACTGAACCAGGACTAATCCAGGACTAAACCAGGACTGAACCAGGTCTAAACCAGGTCAGAACCAGGACTAATCCAGGTCTAAACCAGGACTAAACCAGGACTAAACCAGGTCTAAACCAGGTCTAAACCAGGTCTAAACCAGGTCTTAACCAGACTAAACCAGGTCTAAACCAGGTCTAAACCAGGACTAAACCAGGTCTAAACCAGGTTTTAACCAGGACTAAACCAGGACTAAACCAGGTCCAAACCAGGACTAAACCAGGACTAAACCAGGACTAAACCAGGTCTAAACCAGGTCAGAACCAGGTCTAAACCAGGACTAATCCAGGACTAAACCAGGACTGAACCAGGTCTAAACCAGGTCAGAACCAGGTCTAAACCAGGTCTAAACCAGGACTAATCCAGGACTAAACCAGGACTGAACCAGGTCTAAACCAGGTCAGAACCAGGACTGAACCAGGACTGAACCAGGTCTAAACCAGGTCAGAACCAGGTCAGAACCAGGTCTAAACCAGGACTAATCCAGGACTAAACCAGGACTGAACCAGGTCTAAACCAGGTCAGAACCAGGTCTAAACCAGGTCTAAACCAGGACTAATCCAGGACTAAACCAGGACTAAACCAGGACTAAACCAGGTCTGAACCAGGACTAAACCAGGTCTGAACCAGGTCTAAACCAGGACTAAACCAGGACTAAACCAGGTCTAAACCAGGACTAAACCAGGACTAAACCAGGACTAAACCAAATCCCTCCAGACCAGTCCAGACCGGTCCAGGACCTCCAGGTTTTTAATATTCTATTTTTTATGAATGATGTTGTGTCTGAAAGTGTTTTTGTTCCATTCATAAACGCAGCTCTTTAAAGCTGTGTGTACGGTGGCTGTAAAGGGTCAAAAATAAACAAAACCAGGACTGACTCAGGTTTTGGTCCAAGACAAGCACAACAGACGGAGCGCTCTGATTGGACGCCACAGTCACATGACCTTTCTTTCCATTAAATCAATAGAAAACAGAATAAATCAGACCTGTGTCTCCTTGTCTCCTCAGTGTCTCCTCCTTGTCTCCTCAGTGTCTCCTTGTCTCCTCACTGTCTCCTCAGTGTCTCCTTGTCTCCTCAGTGTCTCCTTGTCTCCTTAGTGTCTCCTCAGCGTCTCCTTGTCTCCTCACTGTCTCCTTAGTGTCTCCTTGTCTCCTCAGTGTCTCCTCAGTGTCTCCTCAGTGTCTCCTTGTCTCCTCAGTGTCTCCTTGTCTCCATGTCTCCTCAGTGTCTCCTTGTCTCCTCTCCTCACATCCTTCCTTCTCTCCGTTTATTCTCTGTTTGGTTTTCTCTTCGTTTTGTTCCAGTTTTCGCTCCGTTTTTCTCTGAGGTCTGTCTCTGACTCAGTCCAGTCCAGACCAAACCCAGACCAGACCCTCCCCCAGACCCTCCCCCTGCAGCTGAGCGCTCAAGACCAAGACCGGGACCAAGACCAAGACCGGGACCAAGACCCGGACCAAGACCTGGACCAAGACCCGGACCAAGACCCGGACCAAGAACCGGACCAGAGCTGAACCAGGACAACAATGGTTTTTAAATTGACTAAACCTGGACTAACCCAGGTCTAACCCAGGTCTAGACCAGGTCTAAACCAGGTCTAGACCAAGTCTAAACCAGGTTTATCTGAGTTTGCGCGGCACATAAAAACTATTTAACCATATGTTGTTTTTTTCAATATAAACTGTGTCTGAAGCTTTAATCAGATTCATTTCAATATTTGTTTTTACTTTTTTAAAATTAAAATAAAAACATGTTTATTTTTGTTCAAATAACTCCATGTTTTTGCTCGAGTTTGGATCTAGATTTGTTCTGCAGTATTTTCTGAGTCGGAGCCGAGGACAGAGACACATCTGTTTTCAATCAGGTTCTCAGACAGGAAGAGCTCGCTGCAGCTCAGCACTGTAAAAACAGCACTGTAAAAAACAGCACTGTAAAAACAGCACTGTAAAAAACAGCACTGTAAAAACAGCCCTGTAAAAAACAGCACTGTAAAAAAAACAGAACTGAGAAAAACAGCACTGTAAAAAAACAGCACTGTAAAAAACAGCACTGTAAAAACAGCACTGTAAAAAACAGAACTGTAAAAAACAGCACTGTAAAAACAGCACTGTAAAAACAGCACTGTAAAAACAGCACTGTAAAAACAGCACTGTAATAACAGCACTGTAAAAACAGCACTGTAAAAAACAGCACTGTAAAAAACAGCACTGTAAAAACAGCACTGTAAAAAACAGAACTGTAAAAAACAGCACTGTAATAACAGCACTGTAAAAAACATCACTGTAAAAACAGCACTGTAAAAAACAGAACTGTAAAAAACAGCACTGTAATAACAGCACTGTAAAAAACAGCACTGTAAAAACAGCACTGTAAAAAACAGCACTGTAAAAACAGCACTGTAAAAACAGCACTGTAAAAACAACAGATCTTTAAAGTCTGGCTCTGTTCTGTAAAAAAAAGGCTTTGTTTTTTTTAAAGAGTGTAGACTTTATCTGCTCTACGTCATACTCTGCTGAGGCTTGGTTGGGTTTATTTATTTATGTTTCTAATAAAAGTGTGGAAAATAAATGATAAAAATATGAGTTAAATTGATTAAAGACAGAAAATACACAAAACTAATAAAACTGAAGGAAAACACTGAGAAAAAAGAGATCGATTCTGTTTAAATAAATCAGTCAATGATCAATACGACTGCAGCAGCGAAGTAGGGAAGGAAAGGAAGGAGAAGGGAGGGAAGGAGGAAGGAGGGAAGTGTGTAGAAGCTGCTGTAACCCTGGATCAGTTGGAAACACGTCACTTTTTCAGGCTCTAGTTTTTTACATTTTAATAAAAAACTTTGGCTGAATTAAAAATTTCACAGATTTTTTAAGATAAAAATGATGTCACTTTTGCACAGAATCTGACTCCATCAATAAAACCTTTGCTTTTTGCTGAGGCTCTGTGGCGCCCCCTGTTGGACAAGGTTACAGTCACTGAAGCAGCTGGATTATTATTTAAAAAATTATTATTGATGAAACACTGGTGTCTTTAAACAGATTAACTGCAGTAATCCACTAAAACAGGGACAGATACTGTGGACCATAAAGAATTTAAGTCTGTTTTTCTTCAGTCCAGTCTCTTTAACTGGATTTGTCTTTTTTTTTTTTTTTTAAACTGGTGGATGTAATACTCAGAGCCACCAGCAGAGGGACACACACACAGGATCATAGTGAGAACTCTCCAGTGATTCATTTAATAAAACAGACTAAAACTGAGTAGTAAATGTTCAAACTCAGGGAATGAGAAACTTTGTCTTTATTTAAGTCAAATAATATTTTTGGTAAATCCCTTTTGTTCATGAATTTCACACAAGAACATAATCTGTGTCTGAGCAGAAGGAAGAGACTGATCTGAACAGGTTTTAGTTGGATCTGAGCAGAAGGAAGAGACGGATCTGAACAGGTTTTAGTTGGATCTGAGCAGAAGGAAGAGACGAATCTGAACAGGTTTTAGTTGGATTTGAACAGGCTTTAGTTGGATTTGAACAGGTTTTAGTTGGATCTGAGCAGGTTTTAGTTAGATTTGAACAGGTTTTAGTTGGATCTGAGCAGGTTTTAGTTGGATTTGAACAGGTTTTAGTTGGATCTGAGCAGGTTTTAGTTGGATTTGAACAGGTTTTAGTTGTATTTGAGCAGGTTTTAGTTGGATTTGAACAGGTTTTAGTTGTATTTGAGCAGGTTTTAGTTGGATTTGAACAGGTTTTAGTTGGATTTGAACAGGTTTTAGTTGGATTTGAGCAGGTTTTAGTTGGATTTGAACAGGTTTTAGTTGAATCTGAGCTGGTTTGAGTTGGATTTGAACAGGTTTTAGTTGGATCTGAGCAGGTTTTAGTTGGATTTGAACAGGTTTTAGTTGGATTTGAACAGGTTGATCTGAGCTGGTTTGAGTTGGATTTGAACAGGTTTTAGTTGTATCTGAGCTGGTTTTAGTTGGATTTGAACAGGTTTTAGTTGTATCTGAGCTGGTTTTAGTTGGATTTGAACAGGTTTTAGTTGGATCTGAGCAGGTTTTAGTTGGATTTGAACAGGTTTTAGTTGTATCTGAGCTGGTTTTAGTTGGATTTGAACAGGTTTTAGTTGAATCTGAGCTGGTTTTAGTTGGATTTGAACAGGTTTTAGTTGGATTTGAACAGGTTTTAGTTGGATCTGAGCAGGTTTTAGTTGGATTTGAACAGGTTTTAGTTGGATCTGAGCAGGTTTTAGTTGGATTTGAACAGGTTTTAGTTGAATCTGAGCTGGTTTTAGTTGGATTTGAACAGGTTTTAGTTGGATTTGAACAGGTTTTAGTTGGATTTGAACAGGTTTTAGTTGAATCTGAGCTGGTTTTAGTTGGATTTGAACAGGTTTTAGTTGGATCTGAGCTGGTTTTAGTTGAATCTGAGCTGGTTTTAGTTGGATTTGAACAGGTTTTAGTTGGATCTGAGCAGAAGGATGAGTTATTTAACATTCAGCTGCTGCCTCGAGGGAAGGAGGGAGGAAAGGAAAGAAGGAAGCAGAGCAGAAAGACAGAAAGATGAGTGACAGCTGCAGAAAATCCCTCCGGAAAAAAACATAAAAATAGACGAGAAACTGGACTGGAATAAGAACTGACCCAGAGTCAGAGTAAAACCTGGAACTGAGACGCCTCAGGGACTTAAAGCTTGATATTAGTTTTCCTTCCTTCACTCTTAGTTCTATTCTCTTCATTCTTAATTACATCAAGTGCTTGTTGGTTTCAGTGAGTGACTGTTATTATTATTATTCAACTGTGAACGGAAAAAACAATTATAATAACAATAATAATAATAATAATAATAATAATAATAATAATAATAATAAATCTAATCCATGATTATTGTGTTTGTGAAAATAAGCAGAGACACCAGAGTTGGACCACTGCAGTTTATTTACAGAAACACTTGAACAGGATGCAACAGTTTACCGAAAAAACTACAAAATATGACATCCACACGGGTTCAAAGGTCACGTGTCAGTCGTCAGTCAGAGTTCACACTGAGCATGCATCACGGCCACGATATTCAGTAAAAAACCCCATGACCCACAGCAGCGCAGCTTTATTCAGGTTTAACCCCAGACGGACGGGAAACAGAGGTTTAACAGATGTCCACCAGGGGACGCTGTTCTGAGAATACGCTGGACTTTAACTGTAATACCACCCCTGTCCACTAGAGACACTCTCATGTTGGTTCAGGTTATTTACTCTATTATACAGTTTAATATGGCGTCAAAATAGGTTCAGCTTAGCCTCTCTGAAAATAATATAATTATAATAATTATTAATCTGTGATCCTTAATAAATGAATGGAAAAAAGTCACAAATATAAACTGCCTTTTTGCTTCGTTTCCTTTAAAGGTTGAATTTACGGTTCTGTTTCGTCTCTGACCCTGTTTTTAGACTATTTTCCAAACAAAGTTAGTTTTACATAAATCACACTGTCTGCAGTTTCCTGAAGGACTCTTTTCCTTTTTTTTGTCAAATTCATATTCAACACGATTCCTCGTCTCAGTCCAAAACTGAACCTTTGTCTGTTCTTTAGAAAACTGCAAAATAACGCAAATGTATTTTTTGCCCCAAATTCCGTGAATTTTTTTTTCTTTTTTTCTTTTTTGGAGAATGATGGCTCAAAACTCTTCTGAAAACTTTAGCCATTTTTAGTTTATTTTTTGTAAATTATTGCTTTGTTGAACAGTTTTTTTTTTATCACAGTTGTACTTAATAACTACACACTGTTGAACTGTGTTGTATTAAATATGTAATAAACATCTAATAAACTATATATATAGATGCTGAAATATTATTTTCATCTAATTTGGAGGAACCTGTGTCAAACTAAACGCTGTGGCGACCCCTGAAGGGAGCCTCGAGAAACAATTTTATTTCTAAATATTTAAATTATGATTCTGTTTGTGTCCAAGAGAAACTGAGCTACTGTTTTCTGTGGATCAATAACATTTATCTAAACCTATAAAGAGTTCTGTGATAGTCATAAAGCCCCGTTAGCTTTAGCCCAGACTAACGTTAGCTTTAGCATTAGCATCACGCAGTTTTCAAGGCCACTCCAGATGCTAAGCAACTCCTTTATTTAGTATCTGTCTTTGTTAAAGTCCTAAAGTAAAGCTGCATAGACAAACTCAGACCAGACTTCACAGGCGTAAAGATAAATCTGTCTCTGAGTCGTTCTGTTTCCCGTCGTCTGCAGTAAAACCATAAACGACTCAAAACACAGCCGTCAAAACCTGATGAAACCTGAACCTTTTATTCAGAGGCAGAAACAGGCAGGTTGTTTCTGACGCCTGTGTTTGGGTCTAAAATAATCCTAAAATAAACTGACGCTGTGTGAAGGCCTGGGTTTGAGCTTAAAAACACCAAAAAGATCCAAAAGTGACGTCAGAAAACCTTCAAGTGTCGGAAAAGGTTTGTAAAGTGTCTTAGAAAAACGCACAGAGAATAAGAACAATCCATCGAATAAAAACAAACGCACACTTTCACTCTGCGCCGCCAACGCCTCCACCAATCAGAGCGCTCCGGGGTCAGAAACAACCAATCAGAGCGCTCCGGGGTCAGAAACAACCAATCAGAGCGCTCCGGGGTAAGAAACAACCAATCAGAGCGCTCCGGGGTCAGAAACAACCAATCAGAGCATTTTTGAGTCTTTGAGCAGAATCATGGAGCTGAAACTGTTCGAAAAAACTAAAATAGAAAACTGTAACTCATTTTTAGATTTCTTGGCTCTAGGTTTATTGTTTCTATTTGAGATGTTTCTGATGAAGTGGAGACGTCGAGCGGTCGTCGTCAAAAACCAAAGGGCAGCTGCGGCTAAAAAACATTCAGAGCTGTTTACACACAGAGCGAGTCATATTCATAAAAATCATACTTATATCTGAGTTATAGTAATAATAATAATGATAAGGCTAGTGTCTGAAACGTGAGCCACAACAGAAAAAGCTCAAATTTACATCAATATCGAGCGTCAGCTTCAAGAATCTGATTGTACAAAGTTACATTCTGTTCGACGGAAAAAGCTAAAGATTTTCAACAAAGCTGTGGCTAGTGATGCTAAAGCTAACACTAATATGGAATAAAGTGGACTATAAGCAGGTCTAAACCAGGACTAAACCAGGACTAAAGCTCTAGCTAACTCAGGACTAAAACCATGGATATACCAGGATTAAATCTGATCTAAACTAGGACTAGACTAGTCAGAGTCAGGAACAGAACAGTTTCATGAAAGTATAATTAAGTATGTCTATGTATACATTTAATTTTCTTGTATTTGTACAAATGAAAACACATATCTTTTGCTTTATTATTGTGTTAGTAACACTTTATAATAATTTAGAATACATAATTCCAGAATTAACTCTCACTCTTTAAAACTCTGACCTGGTTTAGTTTGGTTCAGTTTGTTCCAGAATTATTGGCATCTACATTTATAAAAGGTATTAGCTTTAGCCCAGATTACCGTTAGCATTAGCATTAGCAGAGACAGTATTCAAACCACAGCTTCACTCTGAGGCTAAACACTGAACACAAAGTCATGCATTTATCTGAGTCTGTACAGAAAAAACACCAACGAAGAAGAAACAGCAGGAAGTGCTCCGTCTAAACCCCGACACGGATCGGGTTGGAGCAGCTCGAGCTAACGCGATTATTACTGAGAAACATTGGGGTTAGCCGCAGCAAACAGGTGCTAACAGACGCTAATGGACGCTAACCCACAGACCGGACCTAGACTAACCCACAGACCGGACCTGAATTAACCCACAGACCGGACCTGGACTAACCCACAGACCGGACCCGAACTAACCCACAGACCTGACGCGGACTAACCCACAGACCGGACCTGGACTAACCCACAGACCGGACCCGAACTAACCCACAGACCTGACGCGGACTAACCCACAGACCGGACCCGGACTAACCCACAGACCGGACCCGAACTAACCCACAGACCGGACCCGGACTAACCCACAGACCGGACCCGGACTAACCCACAGACCGGACCCGGACTAACCCACAGACCGGACCCGGACTAACCCACAGACCGGACCCGAACTAACCCACAGACCGGACCCGAACTAACCCACAGACCGGACCCGGACTAACCCACAGACCGGACCGGACTAACCCACAGACCGGACCCGGACTAACCCACAGACCGGACCCGAACTAACCCACAGACCGGACCCGGACTACCCCACAGACCGGACCCGGACTAACCCACAGACCGGACCCGGACTAACCCACAGACCGGACCTGGACTAACCCACAGACCGGACCGGACTAACCCACAGACCGGACCTGGACTAACCCACAGACCGGACCCGGACTAACCCACAGACCGGACCTGGACTAACCCACAGACCGGACCGGACTAACCCACAGACCGGACCTGGACTAACCCACAGACCGGACCGGACTAACCCACAGACCGGACCTGGACTAACCCACAGACCGGACCGGACCTGAACTGAACGAGATCTAAAACAGGGATGGATCAGGACTAAAATAGGACTAATTGAGGTCTTATCAGAACTAAAGCATCCATCTAAAGAAAAAAAGCTCAGAGGAAACTTCAGAAACATCACACGAGGAAAAGCAGCTGTGGTTTTAAGGAATCAATTTTCTTTCTAAAAACTCAGTCTGGTTTGTGTTATGTTAATAAAATTCTAATGAACCGCTCCTCTCCTGGTTTTCGTAGTGTAGTCCCAAAGAAACAAAACTGACAGATGAATTCTTAATATTTATTTATTGTGCCTTCAGTAAAACCTGCCCTGAGTTTATTTTACATTTACAAACTGAAGGCTTTTGTATTTCACAGTTTTCCAATCTCATCGTGTTCCAAATGAAGACATTAAATAATCTGTAGCGGCTTAAAACCATGGCTGCTTCATGTAAACTACATATCCCATGATGCACTGCTGTGTTGGGCATAAAAAATACATTCACTGTGAGATGTAAAGCTTTATGTTTTACTTACGATTTTAAGGGTTTTGTGACATTTCTGGGAGTTCTTTAATCAAACAACAGAAGAGTTCTTCCTGACGACAGATGACAGCGAGGATTCTGATTGGCCGTCGCTCTAACTGCCTTTTCTTCTTTGCCTCCATTGTTTGGTTCATTCTTCTTATTTAAAACAAGACTCCATCTTGTGTCTTTCAACAACAGTTTTTGATAAATAGGGCAGGTTTATAAGAGATTTTCTTCTGTTTTTTAACAAGATACAGCTGTATGTATGTTGTTGGGATTATTTGTTTCCTTGAGCTTTACCAGGGTTTAGTTGTGATTTTATGGGGTGTTAGCCGGTCGTGTCGCTAGCGTCCGGTCGCTAACGTCCGGTCGTGTTGTTAGCGTCCGGTCGTGTTGTTAGCGTCCGGTCGCTAACGTCCAGTCGTGTTGTTAGCGTCCGGTCGTGTTGTTAGCGTCCGGTCGTGTTGTTAGCGTCCGGTCGCTAACGTCCAGTCGTGTTGTTAGTGTCCAGTCGTGTTGTTAGCGTCCGGTCGTTAGCGTCCGGTCGTGTTGTTAGCGTCCGGTCGTGTTGTTAGTGTCTGGTCGTGTTGTTAGCGTCCGCCCGTTAGCGTCCGGCCGTTAGCGTCCGGTCGTGTTGTTAGCATCCGGTCGTTAGCGTCCGGTCGTGCCGTTAGCACCTGGTTGTTAGTGCCTGGTTGTTAGTGCCCGGTTGTGCTGTTAGCGTCCGGTCGTGTCGTTAGCGTCCGGGTGCGCTATTAGCGTCCGGGTGATCATGAAGAGGTGCGGCGTTTTGTGGAAGATCGCAGTTCGGAGAGCGATGGAGTCTCTCGTGGAAGAAGAATCGTGAAACTCTCAGGTTTCACTTGAAGGGATTCAGGAATTTTATACAAAACGAGGCTGAGAGGAAACACGGAACTGGATAAATGTACAACACGGTCACTAAATACAAAACTTTAAAATGTCTAAATGTTAAAAATACATGCGTTTGGAACCTGACAAACTACAGACAATGGAAAAACAAACCTGAACAAACTTTAAAACCAGAATCAGCTGTCACTAAGTCCTGTCTGTGAAGTGCTCCAGTCCACCAAAAAGATAAACAGCTCGTTTCTGCCCAGCAACACGTGACACTGTTGATTCTGATTGGCTCTCATTAAAATTCTGTCTTCAGTCCACCTCAACCACTCACTGTAAACTTTAACTACTGTATTCATACATGTTTTAATATTTATCAGTAAAGACTCAGGTCCATGTTTCCTCTGAGCCTCGACGTAAACTTTCAGCTGGAAACATTCAATTTTAAGAAACTAAAGACTTCGCTCGCCCCTGAATCTGGTTCAAAAGTGGTTTTGAGGCTGGAATTTGGATAAAAACACTTTCTAAAGAGTGTCCTCAGTCTTCGCTGTGGCAGCTCTTCCTTTAAAGAGCCATATTTGGTGAATATTTGGTTTTTGTGTTGTTTTTGTCCCAGATCCAGCTGCGACCGAGGCCTGGACTAAAACTAAAACTAAGGGGCTGAAGGAGGAAGAAGCTGATTGGTCGATGAGTCTGGCTCCTCCCACTCAACGATGATGTCAGACGCTCGGCCTGCTGTCAATCAAAGCTGTTGTCACGGGCAACGACGTGCCCTTATATAGAAGTTAACTGAAAAGAGAGGGACAAGAATCAGAACCAAGTCTAAACCAGGTCTAAACCAGGTGTAACCAGGTCTAAACTGGTCTGGGACTCACTTGCAGAGGGTGGAGGCGGAGCCTGAGCGGTGGAAGTGGACGATCTGCCATTTGCCGTCGCGGCGGTGCCACACCCTGCTCTCCTCTGATTGGACGGTTCGGGGCGAGCCGTTAGCGTCGATGAACTGCGTGACTCTGATGTACGCGATACACGCCGCCTCGTCCCCGACGAGATGGATGTGAGGGTTCAGGATCGTCGTGTGCACCGGCTTTGAGTTCTTAGACCACACTGAGGGGACAGAGACCAGACTGAACCAGGACTGAACCAGGATTGAACCAGGACTGAACCAGGACTAAACCAGGACTGAACCAGGACTGAACCAGGTCTAAACCAGGTCTAAACCAGCACTGAACCAATAGGATGGCAGACAGAAGTTAGAACAGGAAGTGTTAAAGGACTCACAGTTTTCAAAGTAAAAGCGGTGGAAGTCCAGGCCTTCGACCAGATTCCCCAGAGCCTCGGGTTCGAATGCCGTCACTGCAGGGTCACACATTTTACTGAGGACAGAGGGGACAGAGAGGACAGGTGAGACATGACAGAAAATTATAAAAGGTTTCTGTTCAGTTTAAAAAAAGAAAAGCATCAACAGAGAAAAGGGAGGCAACGTAAAACACAGATAAATACTGTCAATTCAATCACGTAATGTTTAACGAGGAGGAGATAATTGAAGTCACAGCTAAGCTAACGCTAAACTCTAAACTTCAGTTTGGTCAAATGGATTAGTATTTTGAAGGAAAAACTGGTCTGGTTTTATTTTTTAATAAAAGAGAAGCAGGAGAGGTCCCTAGGCTGCTTTTGGAGGAGAGTCTGAGACAGAGACAAAAAAATCTGTTTCTACATAAAACACTCTAACATTAGCTGGTTTTGTTAAAGTGCGACTCACGTGTAGCTCTCGAAGTCTCCATTGCTGATGGCCTCGATGAGCTGCTCCGTCACTCGGATGATGTCCTGTTTTCGAGCTGAGGGTGAAGCAGAAGGGTCAGAGGGAACTAACGGGACAGAGCTGGGTTTGAGAGAGTCTGCAGTTACCTCTGGTGTCCTCGTCCTCGATGGTGGTGTTGGTGCTCTCAGACGACTCCTGCACAAAAACACAGATTACCCACAGCTCTGAGCGTCGGACATGTTCACACCAGTCGTGATTCAGAGGGTTTTATTGGACCAGGACAGTCCCACTGAGATCATGAGGGTCATTTAGACTAGGTTTTAGCATCAGCTCTGCTCATTCTCCATTACCTCACCATCAAAACCAAACATTAACAAATATCTAAGCTGAACTTCTGAACCAGGTCTAAACCAGGTCTAAACCAGGTCTAAACCAGGTCTGGATTGTCCAGTCCAGTTCAGGACAATTCTGGGTCATAAATAATCAGACTTTAATAGAAAATACTGATATGAGCTGAATGTGAGATTTGGCTGTGAGCAGGGAGACAGAATCCAGCACAACACCAGAGGAAACGTACACAGAGAGGGACTGGAACCCACAACCTTCTGACCCGAGGCAAACGGTACAAAAACACAAAACAAAGACAGACATAAACCAGAGACGTGTGATGGACCGTTTTCGCGGTGAAGCCGTACCTTGACGCCGTCGTTTTTCTTGTTGCCGCTCTTTCCTCCTGAACGCAGCACGAACAGAGACAGAAGCAGCAGAGTGAGGACGAACGGCAGGAAGGCCGAGAACAGCATCCACGCCATCCACAAACATTTACCCACTCAACACCGACTGAAAACCCACTGAAACCCACTGAAACCCACTGAAACCCACTGAAAACCCACTGAAACCCACTCAACACCGACTCAAAACCAATCAAATGAACAAAACAAAAAGAACCCAAGTTAAACAGACAAAGGAAAAAAGCTCAGGTGTCACAGTCCAAGTCCTGATTTAGGTCTAGGCTCTCAGTCCTCTGTAGACCTCTGTAGTCCTCTGTAGACCTCTGTAGACCTCTGTAGTCCTCTGTAGACCTCTGTAGTCCTCTGTAGTCCTCTGTAGACCTCTGTAGACCTCTATAGACCTCTGTAGTCCTCTGTAGACCTCTGTAGTCCTCTGTAGACCTCTATAGACCTCTGTAGATCTCTGTAGTCCTCTGTAGACCTCTGTAGTCCTCTGTAGACCTCTGTAGACCCTCTGTAGTCCTCTGTAGACCTCTGTAGTCCTCTGTAGACCTCTATAGACCTCTGTAGTCCTCTGTAGACCTCTGTAGTCCTCTGTAGTCCTCTGTAGACCTCTGTAGTCCTCTGTAGACCTCTGTAGTCCTCTGTAGACCCTCTGTAGACCCTCTGTAGACCTCTGTAGACCTCTGTAGTCCTCTGTAGTCCTCTGTAGACCTCTGTAGTCCTCTGTAGACCTCTGTAGTCCTCTGTAGACCCTCTGTAGACCCTCTGTAGACCTCTGTAGACCTCTGTAGTCCTCTGTAGTCCTCTGTAGACCTCTGTAGTCCTCTGTAGACCTCTGTAGTCCTCTGTAGACCCTCTGTAGACCCTCTGTAGTCCTCTGTAGACCTCTGTAGTCCTCTGTAGTCCTCTGTAGACCTCTGTAGACCCTCTGTAGACCACTGTAGACCTGTTCTAGTCTGTGTCTGGCCTGAGACCCTGCGGGGGCTGTATGTGGTGAGTGAGAGTCTGAGTTTGGGTCTGACTCATGTTTGAGGCGTGTCCAGATCTGAGTCTCTGTGGGACCTGTTCACACTCGGCACAAACGGACTAAAACTAAAAAAAAACTAAAACTAAACCATAAACTAAAGGTTTTCATGTGAAACAGTTTCTCCTCAAAAGCTTTGTTCACATTAATAATGATTCTCCAGAGTCTGGGACTAAACTGGGTCTGAGGGTCTGAGGGGACACAGGAGTGAGGAGGGTCTAACTCTGTCTGTGGAGTCAGGGACTGAAACTAGACTCATATAAAAGAGAACAAAAGCGAGAGGTCTGATCCGGTCTAAACCTGGTCTGAGAGGGTCTGAGAGGAGAGCGCAGGGGGGAGGTCTGGGGGGGACACTGATCTGGTCCAGGTCTAAATTCGGCACCACTTGAGACTCACACAGTCCTAACATTCCTCTGGCTCCGTCCACACCGAGAGAAAACCACAGCAAAAGTCCGACTGAAACTACTGCACTGACACGAACCAATCAGAGCCCAGCACACAGCCCACAGCCAATCAGAGCACAGCACACAGCCCACAGCCAATCAGAGCCCAGCACACAGCCCACAGCCAATCAGAGCCCAACACACAGCCCACAGCCAATCAGAGCAGAGCACACAGCCCACAGCCAATCAGAGCCTAGCACACAGCCCACAGCCAATCAGAGCCCAGCACACAGCCCACAGCCAATCAGAGCCTAGCACACAGCCCACAGCCAATCAGAGCCTAGCACACAGTCACATGACTCTGAGACTCACCAGAGAAGTTCCTTGTGGCCAACATCGTGGTCAAGATGGCTCCCTGAGAAAAGGAGACAAGGAAGGAAGGGATTTGATAAACATAGATGTTGAAGAACAAACAAACAAGGGAAACTGAGACGATCAGAGTCTGACCTTGAGTTTCCGTCGAGCGTTGAACTTCTTCAAACATTCAACCGTTTCCTGTCGGTGCATACACGAGGCGACGGTGGAGCGGTGCTGCCAAGAAAACAGGTTAGGGTTAGACAAAACAAGGCGACTTTAGACAAAACAGAGCAACTTTAGACAAAACAGAGTGACTTTATACAAAACAGTGACTTTAGAACAAAACAAGGCGACTTTAGACAAAACAGAGCAACTTTAGACAAAACAGAGTGACTTTATACAAAACAGTGACTTTAGAACAAAACAAGGCAACTTTGGACAAAACAGAGCAACTTTAGACAAAACAGAGAGACTTTAGACAAAACAGAGTGACTTTATACAAAACAAGGCGACTTTAGACAAAACAAGGCGACTTTAGACAAAACAGAGCAACTTTAGACAAAACAGAGTGACTTTATACAAAACAGTGACTTTAGAACAAAACAAGGCGACTTTAGACAAAACAGAGAGACTTTAGACAAAACAGAGCGACTTTAGAACAAAACAAGGCAACTTTAGAACAAAACAGAGCAACTTTAGACAAAACAGAGCAACTTTAGACAAAACAGAGTGACTTTATACAAAACAGTGACTTTAGAACAAAAGGCCTAGCAAAAGCCTAGCAACAGCTTAACAGACTTTAGCGGCACTTTAGACAAAACAGAGCAACTTTAGAACAAAACAGAGCAACTTTAGAACAAAACAGAGCAACTTTAGAACAAAACAAGGCAACTTTAGAACAAAACAGAGCAACTTTAGAACAAAACAGAGCAACTTTAGAACAAAACAGAGCAACTTTAGAACAAAACAGAGCAACTTTAGACAAAACACAGTGACTTTAGACAAAACAGAGTGACATAAGAACAAAATAAGGCGAATTTAGACAAAACAGAGCGACTTTAGACAAAACAGAGAGTGTCCCGTCAGGTTTAAACTACTGCAGACCAGTTCAGACTGTATAGTGCCCAAGAGCATCTACTGCGACAGTAAGGGGTCAGAGGTCAGAGGTCAGGACTTACAGAGATCCAGGGGTGCTTCAGAGCCTCTGCTGCTGTGATGCGTTTGGCTGGGTTTATGGTCAACATCTTATTAATGAGGTCTTTGGCTTCAGGAGTCACTGTGTCCCACTCTGGAGACGGGAACTAACAGGAAACAGAGTGCCATTTCAGAATCTTTTCAGAATAAAAGAGCCACTGTGTCCCACTCTGGAGACGGGAAAGGCACAGAAAAATGTCAGCGTCCTGGTTAAAAACGCCAACAGCTGCAGCTCTAAGGCGACTGAGGGACGGGCTGCTTATGGAGGGTTAGGGTCAGCTCTCAGGAGGGTGGTCCGGTCAGCTGCCATCAGGGGGCGCTAATGTTCACTGAGGACCAACACTGAGAGGAGGCAATAAGACTTTAAAGGACTTTTCACATTTATGCAGTTTAAGGAAGTTAACTGACAAATAAAGCTTGAATAAATAAAGCCTGAAGCTGTAACTCACATCGTAGGCTCCTGCTTTGATCTGCTGATACAGACGGTGCTGGTCCTCGTCCCAAAACGGGGGGTACCCCACCAACAGGATGTACAGGATCACACCTGAGGACGGAGTACACACCTGAGATACCTGCTGCTGAGTCATGCACAGGCTTCTTTTCATCTATAAACATTTATCTCTATATTATTCTAGTTTCAGGACAAATATCTGCAGCTCAGAGGCGTACCACAGGCCCAGAGGTCGACTGCTTTGCCGTAGGGGTCTTTCCTCAGGACTTCAGGAGACAGGTATCCGGGGGTCCCTGCAAAACCTGGAACAAACACCACAAACAAAGCTTTTAAAAACTCTTGTCTGTCATCATTACTCCATTTCCCAGAGTTCCCTGCTCACCGAACCAGGCCTGCTGGTCTCCCTCGACTTCGATGGCGAGTCCAAAGTCGGCCAGTTTCACAGCGGCTCCTTTAGATTTAGAGGCGAGCAGTAGGTTTTCAGGCTGCAGCGGAAAAACAGGACAAATGTGAATTCATTACTTACCGCATTTATTTGAATGGACATGCTAACAGTCCTATTGTTTTCTATGGGAGATGCTAACAGTAGTTTTCTATGGGAGATGCTAACAGTAGTTTTCTATGGGAGATGCTAACAGTAGTTTCTGTGGGAGATGCTAACAGTAGTTTTCTATGGGAGATGCTAATAGTAGTTTTCTATGGGAGATGCTAACAGTAGTTTTCTATGGGAGATGCTAATAGTAGTTTCTGTGGGAGATGCTAACAGTAGTTTCTGTGGGAGATGCTAACAGTAGTTTCTGTGGGAGATGCTAACAGTAGTTTTCTATGGTAGATGCTAACAGTAGTTTTCTATGGGAGATGCTAACAGTAGTTTC
>CM072161.1:22378762-22418347 GCA_036850595.1 Rhyacichthys aspro
TTTAGACCTGGTTTAGGCCTGGTTTAGTCCTGGTTTAGTCCTGGTTTAGTCCTGTTTAGACCTGGTTTAGTCCTGGTTTAGTCCTGGTTTAGTCCTGGTTTAGACCTGGTTTAGCCGAGGTTTAGTCCTGGTTTAGTCCTGGTTTAGTCCTGGTTTAGTCCTGGTTTAGTCGAGGTTTAGTCTGGTTTAGACCTGGTTTAGTCCTGGTTTAGTCCTGGTTTAGACCTGGTTTAGTCCTGGTTTAGTCCTGGTTTAGACCTGGTTTAGTCCTGGTTTAGTCTGGTTTAGTCCTGGTTTAGTCCTGGTTTAGTCCTGGTTTAGTCCTGGTTTAGACCTGGTTTAGTCCTGGTTTAGTCCTGGTTTAGACCTGGTTTAGTCCTGGTTTAGTCTGGTTTAGTCTGGTTTAGACCTGGTTTAGTCCTGGTTTAGTCCTGGTTTAGACCTGGTTTAGTGCTGGTTTAGTCTGGTTTAGTCTGGTTTAGACCTGGTTTAGTCCTGGTTTAGTCCTGGTTTAGACCTGGTTTAGTCCTGGTTTAGTCCTGGTTCAGACCTGGTTTAGTCCTGGTGTAGTCCTGGTTTAGACCTGGTTTAGTCCTGGTTTAGTCCTGGTTTAGCCGAGGTTTAGTCCTGGTTTAGTCCTGGTTTAGTCGAGGTTTAGTCCTGGTTTAGACCTGGTTTAGTCCTGGTTTAGTCCTGGTTTAGTCTGGTTTAGACCTGGTTTAGTCCTGGTTTAGTCCTGGTTTAGTCCTGGTTTAGTCTGGTTTAGTCCTGGTTTAGTCTTGGTTTAGACCTGGTTTAGTCCTGGTTTAGTCCTGGTTTATACTAGGTTTAGTCCTGGTTTAGTCCTGGTTAAGTCCTGGTTTAGACCTGGTTTAGTCCTGGTTTAGTCTGGTTTAGTCCTGGTTTAGTCCTGGTTTAGACCTGGTTTAGTCCTGGTTTAGTCCTGGTTTATACTAGGTTTAGTCCTGGTTTAGTCCTGGTTAAGTCCTGGTTTAGACCTGGTTTAGACCTGGTTTAGACCTGGTTTAGACCGGGTTTAGTCCTGGTTTAGTCCTGGTGTATACTAGGTTTAGTCCTGGTTTAGTCCTGGTTTAGTCCTGGTTCAGACCTGGTTCAGACCTGGTTTAGTCCTGGTTCAGACCTGGTTTAGTCCTGGTTCAGACCTGGTTTAGTCCTGGTTTAGACCTGGTTTAGTCTTGGTTTAGACCAGGTTTAGTCCTGGTTTAGTGTTGGTTCAGACCTGGTTCAGACCTGGTTTAGTCCTGGTTCAGACCTGGTTTAGTCCTGGTTTAGACCTGGTTTAGTCCTGGTTCAGACCTGGTTTAGTCCTGGTTTAGACCTGGTTTAGCCCTGGTTCAGACCTGGTTTAGTCCTGGTTTAGACCTGGTTTAGTCCTGGTTCAGACCTGGTTTAGTCCTGGTTCAGACCAGGTTTAGTCCTGGTTTAGACCAGGTTTAGTCTTGGTTAAGTCCTGGTTTAGTCCTGGTTTAGTCCTGGTGCTGTTGCTATGGTAACAGTGTAGTTCCAGTTTCTGCAGCAGGAGTTTATGTAACAGACAAACACAGGATTATATCAGAGCAATATCCACACACAGAAGAAACCAGGTCCAGACCGGGACCGGGACCAGACCGAGACCAGACCGGGACCAGTTCACAGTCATGTGACTGAATGTTCTTCATGATTAAAGCTGAAGGTACAGTTTTGAGCAAAACATGGAATTATAATTTTATTTCTGAATAAACTGAATAAATTGATCAGAAAATCATAACGAACCAGTCTAAACCCGGTCTAACCTACTCTAACCCAGTCTAACCCGGTCTAACCCAGTCCAACCCGGTGTGACCCAGTCTAAACCCAGTCTAAACCAGTCTAACCTAGTCTAAACCCAGTTTAACCCAGTCTAAACCCAGTCTAAACCAGTCTAACCCAGTCTAAACCCAGTTTAACCCAGTCTAAACCCAGTCTAAACCAGTCTAACCCAGTCTAAACCAGTCTTACCCAGTCTAAACCAGTCTGAACCAGTCTAAACCCAGTTTAACCCAGTCTAAACCCAGTCTAAACCAGTCTAACCCAGTCTAACCCAGTCTAAACCAGTCTTACCCAGTCTAAACCCAGTCTAAACCCAGTCTAACCCAATCTAAACCAGTCTAAACCAGTCTAAACCCAGTCTAACCCAGTCTAACCCAGTCTAACCCAATCTAAACCAGTCTAACCCAATCTAACCAAGTCTAAACCCAGTCTAACCCAGTCTAAACCCAATCTAAACCAGTCTAACCCAATCTAAACCAGTCTAAACCAGTCTAACCCAGTCTAAACCCAGTCTAAACCAGTCTAACCCAGTCTAACCCAGTCTAAACCAGTCTAAACCCAGTCTAAACCCAGTCTAAACCCAGTCTAACCCAGTCTAAACCAGTCTAAACCAGTCTAAACCCAGTCTAACCCAGTCTAAACCAGTCTAACCCAGTCTAACCCAGTCTAACCCAGTCTAACCCAGTCTAACCCAGTCTAAACCAGTCTAACCCAGTCTAAACCAGTCTAACCCAGTCTAACCCAGTCTAAACCAGTCTAACTCCAGTCTAACCCAGTCTAACCCAGTCTAACCCGCTCTAACTCCAGTCTAACCCAGTCTAACTCCAGTCTAACCCAGTCTAAACCAGTCTAAACCAGTCTAACCCAGTCTAGTCTAAACTAACCCAGTCTCAAACCAGTCTAAACCTCACCAGTCTAACCAGTCTAACCCGTCTAACGTCCCAGTCTAAACCAGGTCTAAACCAGTCTAAACCCAGTCTAAACCAGTCTAAACCAGTCTAACCCAGTCTAAACCCAGTCTAAACCAGTCTAACCCAGTCTAACCCAGTCTAAACCAGTCTAACCCAGTCTAACCCAGTCTAACCCAGTCTAAACCCAGTCTAACCCAGTCTAACCCAGTCTAAACCAGTCTAACCCAGTCTAACCCAGTCTAAACCCAGTCTAAACCAGTCTAACCCAGTCTAAACCCAGTCTAAACCAGTCTAAACCAGTCTAAACCAGTCTAACCCAGTCTAAACCAGTCTAAACCAGTCTAAACCCAGTCTAAACCAGTCTAAACCAGTCTAAACCAGTCTAACCCAGTCTAACCCAGTCTAAACCAGTCTAACCCAGTCTAAACCCAGTCTAAACCAGTCTAAACCAGTCTAACCCAGTCTAAACCAGTCTAACCCAGTCTAAACCCAGTCTAACCCAGTCTAAACCCAGTCTAACCCAGTCTAAACCAGTCTAACCCAGTCTAACCCAGTCTAAACCAGTCTAACCCAGTCTAAACCAGTCCAACCCAGTCTAAACCCAGTCTAACCCAGTCTTACCTCGTGCAGACAGTTTCTTGGTGTTAATGATCTTGGCGGCGTACTCTTGACCTGAGAGAACCTTCACACAGCGCCGCACGACCGAGAACGCGCCCCTGGAAAACACCAGACTTTAGGGACTTTCCAGGACTTTCCAGGACATTTAGACATGGTGAAAAACAGCTCCAACCTCAAATATACATATCTTTTCCAATTTACGCTTTAGTTTTCAAAAATATGGACTTGGATTCATATCTTATTCTACTTTTCCAGTCAGTGAACAAACCAACTCTGAGGCTCCAGATACTGATCCGAATCCGAGCAACCTGGATGAATCCATTTCAAATACATTTGTTTCTCTGTTTGTTGATAATAGCTGTATTAATTAACAGGTGCGGGGGGGAGGGGCTCTTGGGGCCTTCTGCCCGGGGCCCAACAGTCTGTAGAAACACCTCTGAGAATGTTTTTGTGAGACATAAGACTGGGTTCAAATGTTCTCTTTTGCTTCTCTAAACCTCAGACATAAAAATGAAGCACGAAGAGAGACAGAAAATAGTTAAAGGGCCCCCCTCTGAAGGGCCCCCTCTGAAGGGCCCCCTCAGACTCACTCTAACCTTTTCTCTATAATTCCTCAGTTTTTTTCTCTCTCTTTCCCCTCTTTTCTCTCTTTTCTTCAGGTGAGGTTCAGAAGAGGCTCATATTCTTGTGAAACTCTCAGTGGACGATATTGTGCTGAAGCTGAAGGTGTTTCAGAGAAGACGCTGCGCTCTGATTGGTGGAGCTGCTTCCTGTCGCCCACAGAGCCACGCTGTGATTGGTGGACGCCCACAGAGTTATGTAAGACCCTCGGAGCTGAGGCTGAGTGGGCAGAGAGTGGGCCGAGGTTACAGAGGTCTCACTCCTCTGCTTTTATCTGCTGCATTATCACACGCCGCCAGTAAACAGGACAAAGACCGGGAAAAACCAGGGAAAAACCAGGGAAAAACCAGGGAAAAACCAGGACTAAACCAGGACTAAACCAGGACTAAACCAGGTCTAAACCAGGACTAAACCAGGACTAAACCAGGACTAAACCAGGTCTAAACCAGGACTAAACCAGGTCTAAACCAGGACTAAACCAGGACTAAACCAGGTCTAAACCAGGACTAAACCAGGACTAAACCAGGACTAAACCAGGTCTAAACCAGGACTAAACCAGGACTAAACCAGGACTAAACCAGGACTAAACCAGGACTAAACCAGGACTAAACAGGACTAAACCAGGACTAAACCAGGACTAAACCAGGTCTAAACCAGGACTAAACCAGGACTAAACCAGGACTAAACCAGGTCTAAACCAGGACTAAACCAGGACTAAACCAGGACTAAACCAGGTCTAAACCAGGACTAAACCAGGACTAAACCAGGACTAAACCAGGACTAAACCAGGACTAAACCAGGACTAAACCAGGACTAAATAGGACTAAACCAGGACTAAACCAGGACTAAACCAGGACTAAACCAGGACTAAACCAGGTCTAAACCAGGACTAAACCAGGACTAAACCAGGACTAAACCAGGTCTAAACCAGGACTAAACCAGGACTAAACCAGGACTAAACCAGGACTAAACCAGGACTAAACCAGGACTAAACCAGGTCTAAACCAGGACTAAACCAGGACTAAACCAGGACTAAACCAGGTCTAAACCAGGACTAAACCAGGACTAAACCAGGACTAAACCAGGACTAAAACAGCACAAAAACAGGACTAAACCAGGTCTAAACCAGGACTAAACCAGGTCTAAACCAGGTCTAAACCAGGACTAAACCAGGACTAAACCAGGACTAAACCAGGACTAAAACAGCACAAAACCAGGACTAAACCAGGACTAAACCAGGTCTAAACCAGGACTAAAACAGCACAAAACCAGGACTAAACCAGGTCTAAACCAGGACTAAACCAGGACTAAAACAGCACAAAACCAGGTCTAAACCAGGACTAAACCAGGACTAAACCAGGTCTAAACCTGGACTAAACCAGGACTAAACCTGGTCTAAACCAGGACTAAACCAGGTCTAAACCTGGACTAAACCAGGACTAAAACAGGACTAAAACAGCACAAAACCAGGTCTAAACCAGGACTAAACCAGGTCTAAACCAGGACTAAAACAGCACAAAACCAGGACTAAACCAGGACTAAACCAGCACAAAACCAGGGCCAGACACGGGGCTAAAACTGGCCTGAACTAGGACTAAATCAAACCAAAAACAGGTCTTGTACTGTAATACAGGGATAAAACCAGTCTAAACCAAGTTCAGAACCATATTTGAACCTAAACTTGAACCAGGACTAACCCAGGTCTGAGCCAAGAGTAAAATCCAGATTAAGCCAGTGCTAAAACCAGAGCAAATTCTGAGCCATTCTAATACAAACCCAGAACCACAACATTTAAGGCGACTTCTGCAAATTCTTTCTTTTCTCTCGTTCATAAATTTAGCACATTTCAACATTTCAGCCTCATTCAAACTTTCATCTATTCACAAAACACAAGCTATTCATATATTATTACTTCTTTTTAATATCTTCAACCATTTTTCACACTCAAACTTTTCATGTGTTGCTATGGTTGCTATGGTCAGTTTTCCTGCAATTTTCTTTTTTCAGCGTTTTTCACTCCACATTTTACTCACAAACACAGATAATATATTTAAATGCAGATAAACTGGTCTTTTTCAGAAAATGTAACTTTCAAAGCTCTATGATGTACAGAATTATAATTCTGAGCTTTTATGTGCCAGGAGTCACTTCCTTATAACCTTTATACTTTATAAAATCTGAAATCCACAGGTTCAGGAGAGTCTCCTGTTGCTCTCACTTCTGTTATTTTTAAACCCAAGTACTTTTTTCTATTATTTTCAAGTTCATTCAGCTCAAGTCTACAGTTTTAACCTTTTTTTTCAGCAAATATTCTTAACCTGTCACTAATTCCTGTAATCTGTCTGAATCCATCATGAATATGTTTTTGACGCAGGAAACAGAATCTTTGATTAAACTAAACTTAAGATGCTACACCTTTTTCTCGTGTCACCTGTGACAGAATTTAGAATCAAATTAGATATTAGTCCCTGCTTTCCTTCCTTCCTACAGTCCATTAGTCCATCTTCTCTTAATATTCTAAATAAATCTCTTTCATTACTTCCTTTGCTCTTTCCTTCTTATTTTAGGTTGAAATATTTCACTATATTTTGTCTTTTAAACAGTCTTTGTTTGGTTTCTGTTCCATTACACACTTCCTTCAGTATTTTAAATAAACTCATTTCCTTCTCTTTCCCAAGGTTAGGTTTTAAATTAGATTTTGTTTCAGGCTTCATGCCGTATTCTTCCTCGAGGAAAATAGAGACGACGTCAGTGATGTAATTCAGAGTCACATCAGGGAGTTTTAAAGATTTAATTAGACTGAATTTTACAGAGAAACTACAGCCCCCTCTTCGTCCTTCCTCCTTGAGTCAATATTTTCTGTCTTTGTTTGATGTTATTCAGAACCAGACCTGTCCAAACCCTGTTCTATTCCTGAGGTTCGGTTTTAAACTCATAACCTGTTTTTTCCTCCTTCCTTCCTTCCTTCCTTCCTTTCAGTAAATATTTTAAAGTAAAAAGAGAGAGACGTCATCTTCTCTACGTCGTCTCTGATGGAAGTCAGGCTCATTATCTTCTCTGCTCTTGTTTTTTCACAATAACTCACACAAAATTTAAAGAGCGGATCTTGTCTTCCTCGAGTCAGTTTAAATACAGTGAGACGTCACAGACTTCAGTTTGAGCTGTGTCAGATTTCAGAATCACGATTTTGGAGTTTGTCCCACTTTGATCACATCGACATTTGAGACGCAGATGTTAGTCCCTTCCTTCCCTCGCCTCCTACCCCCTCGCCTCCTACCCCCTCGCCTCCTCTCTCCTCTGTAGGTGTGTGTAGGAGGACGGATCTGTGTGTGATGGAATGGGACTCACTTGCCGAGCTCCTCGTAGAGCTGGTACTCCTCCGTGAAGCGTGTGCAGATGACCGTTGCCATGGCGACGGCTGTCGGGTGGGGTCAGGGGTCGGCGGCAGCGGCGGGGGTCAGGGGTCGGTTCCAGTCCGGTCCTGGTTCTGGGGCTGGTTTGAGGAGGAGGAGAGCGGAGGACGAGGCTCAGCTGTGGACTGAAGACCGGAGACAAACAGAGACAGATATGAGCTTTATGCCCCGCCCACTCCGCCCCCAGCGACCAATCACAGAGCAGCACTCACAGACAGACAGCACCCACAGCCAATCACCGCGCAGAGCTCACACAAGCGGCGTCGTCATGGCAACTGCTGCCACTGCTGCTCTGAACAGACTCACTACATCTGTGAGAGACAGAGTAAAACCAGGTTTAGACCAGGTAAAACCAGGTTTAGACTGAGCTAAAACAGGTTTAGACTGAGTTAAACTAGATTTAGACTGAGTAAAACCAGGTTTAGACTGAGTAAAACCAGGTTTAGACTGAGTTAAACTAGATTTAGACTGAGTAAAACCAGGTTTAGACCTAGTAAAACCAGGTTTAGACTGAGTTAAACCAGGTTTAGACTGAATAAAACCAGGTTTAGACCAGGTAAAACCAGGTTTAGACTGAGCTAAAACAGGTTTAGACCGAGTAAAACCAGGTTTAGACTGAGTAAAACCAGGGTTAGACTGAGTTAAAACAGGTTTAGACCGAGTTAAACTAGATTTAGACTGAGTAAAACCAGGTTTAGACCAGTTAAAACCATGTTTAGACTGAGTAAAACCAGGTTTAGACTGAGCTAAAACAGGTTTAGACTGAGTTAAACTAGATTTAGACCAGGAACAACCGGGTTTAGACCAAGTAAAACCAGGTTTAGAATGAGTTAAACTAGATTTAGACTGAGTAAAACCAGGTTTAGACCGAGTAAAACCAGGTTTAGACTGAGTTAAACCAGGTTTAGACTGAATAAAACCAGGTTTAGACTGATTTAAATCAGATTTATACCTAGTTAAACTAGGTTTAGACTGGGTTAAACCAGGTTTAGACCTAGTTAAACTAGGTTGGACCAGGTATGTCAAAGTCCAGATAAAGTCCAGTCCAAGTCCAGATTAATAATTCTTTTTACTATTTATTTGAAAAGGGAATTCTGTCTCTAAACCAGGCTTAATCATTTCAATTTGTTTTTGAGTCTTTATTTTAGTTTGAAATATTTTCCTCAAAAAAGAATCTGCTGCCAATAAAAATCCAAACTGTTTAACTCATAAACATCACCTGTAAAACTGAGGGAACGGCATATATTAGGGTAAAAAACAAAAACAGTAAAATGTCATGAAAAAAAAAGAACAATAACTGATATGATTCTTGAGTCACACTGCGCCTCACTGTGGACGATACAAGAACTGCATCTCATTCAGGAAATTTAAAATGAATGAAAAACTGTTGACTGCAAACACTTTACACTGATTTTAATTGAAGTTTAAATTTCTTTTTTTCTTTTTTTTTAGCAGACAATGATCTGAATATTTAAAAATAACATCAGCTGCATGTGAAAATGGATACACTCATTAGATTAAAAATGCTGAATTTATAAAGAGGTAAATAATTGAAACAAATCATACATTTATCTTTAAATTACATAGTCTGTAAATAGCTAAGGCACAGTTCCTCATAAAATATTAAAATAAGTTGTATGCGAATAGGTGAAATATATTGTTTTTTACTTCATTCACAGTCAAGTAAATATCTTTCAACAAAAATGTAATTAGAAAATAAGTTTCCAATTCAATTAAAAAAAAATACCTGAAGGAAAAGGAGGTGGTGTTTTGGACAAAAGTCACATATTTTTACCATGTTTTTCCCGCCACCGCTCGTGGGCAGCAGAGTTCTTCCCGCGCTGCAGGCTCCTCTTTGACCCCGGAAGCGGAAGTTCTGTCCTTTTCTGTTTCTGCTTCGTAAAGAGACACTCAGAGGTACGTCCCGCTCATGTTTAAATCCCGCTTACATCCGTTGTTTTTTTGTCCATCTGCTTTATCCAGGTACTTTTCATAAATCTAAACACTCAAATATCCCAGCTCGATGTGAAATTGTGAGTTTTTGAGTTTGAGAATTTAAGGTTTTGAGCGGATTTGCGTTTATTCTGGTCGCATCCTCAGGGCCGCCATCTTAGCCCTGCGTTTCACTTTTAAAACCACACTTTACTTTAAAATGTAGCTTTAAATTGTTCCAAACCACATTATATCACACTATAATCACTTAATCGCCTCTGAATCTGTCTCTAATCGTCACGGACGCGTTGTAGCTGCTGTAAATATTGCGTTGAATGATAAACTAAACGAGCACAAGTCATTACCACCGCTGTTATCAACACGTTTAGGTCAAACATTGAAATTTAAAACGATGCAAATGAGTCAGAATTTTCCTGACATGGCGCTTTGGGGTGTTATGTTTGTGTTCAGTGTGGGCTTTATTCCTGGAGTTTTAGCTGCTCTGTTTGGGTTTAATCTGACGGAACCGGCTTCTGGAGTTAGCCATGTGGTTTTAGCTGTGGCTCTGTTCAGGGACTGAATAAACACGGTCCTAATAGATGTTAAATAAGTTCTCCTGGTTCTTTTGGCTTGTTTGGAAAAATTAAACTCAGCTCTTTGTGCCGTTTGTTTGGTCAAATGGTTATTTAGAAGATATCTAAATAGAAAAAAACATTAAACTTTAAGATGTGTGTTAACACAGGTTCCTGGACATTTTGTTTTTACAATTTCATTTTTGCATAACTTTGATTGTGTTGATGCTTTCCTATGACTTTTGAACTAAACTGGGTGTATCACCTGTTTCCCATCAGCATTTTTTGTGCCATTGACTCATTCAAAATGCATTTTATAAATATTCTACCACTGCAATGTGATTTCTGCTTTAATTATTTTTCCTGGAGTTGAAATCTGTAGTGTTTCCATGGCATCCATTAAAACATATTTTGTGTACTAGGAACCCAGGAGCAATTTATTTACAAATGACTTTGAACGAAACATAAAAATTGATCAGAATCAGTGTTGACACTACCAAACTTGGATTAAATCTGGCATTTAAGGGGTCAAAATTTCAAAATCATAAATATTTATGTATGGGAAGGACTGAAGTTAATAATGCTTAATTGTTTGTGTTGAAGGAACCCCAGAAGCTTAAGTGAGTCGTCTTTCATTTTCATTTCATTTATTTCAGACAAATGGCACCCCCCAACAAAAAAATATCACACATGAATTCCAAATTACAATGAAAAAAATCAACAGTCAAGCCATGTCTGAAAAGGAGTAGGATGAAGCGTCAGCTTATTTGTTTCTACCCCCACCTGTCCGGACATAATTAATTAAATTAATAAAATAAGATGAATGCAAACATACATATGCACACTTTGAGACCAGCTTTAACTCAAAACCAGTTTATTTCGTTCATACTGAATCAGTTGTTTTAGCTGGTGGTTTGACGTTTTTAAATTCTGTTTCTAATGTCAGGGAAACACCGTCCTGTATTTGTATAAATGGTTTATTTCTGTTTCGATAAATGTAGTGTGGCTCATGTGTTCATTTTGGTAATACTCATATTTTGTGTATTTCAGACGATGGCTCCTCGTAAAGGAAAGGAGAAGAAGGAGGAGCAGGTGATCAGTCTGGGGCCACAGGTCGCTGAAGGAGAGAACGTCTTTGGAGTCTGTCACATTTTCGCATCCTTCAACGACACCTTTGTCCACGTCACCGACCTGTCCGGGAAGTACGTACCGTACAACTGAAATATACATATCTAAAAGAAATAACCGGCAGCATCGTGACACTGAGTGAACTTTTCAAAGGCTTTAACCGTGAATATGTTCCATGTGGGGGAAAAATCAGGCTGAATTAAATTTAAACCTTAAACCCTCAAATCACAACTTATAGCCTTTTCAGGCGTTTGACAGTTTAGAAAGTATTACCTTTAACCTCTTCTACACCTTCTGAGATACAGTAAAACTGTCTTTTTTAAAGCTACTGTTGGGAAATGTTTTATTTCAACAAATTGTAGCTGGTTTAAAACCTACATAGTGTATTGTAAAATCAATAATTTGTGAAAAAACAGTCTTTATGATCCATCTACCGTTTATTCTAAGGGATTGTAATAGATGAGAACCTCTATTCAGGAACAGAAAACCTGAATGTGTTTTAACAGAAACAGCTGAAAAAAGAAAAGGATCAACAGAGAAAAGAGAGGCAACGTAAAACACAGATAAATACTGTCAATTCAATCACGTAATGTTTAACGAGGAGGAGATAATTGTCGTCCTGACGCTGAAGTCACAGCTAAGCTAACGCTAAACTCTAAACTTCAGTTTGGTGAAAGGTATTAGTATTTTGTGGAGGAATAATTGGTCTGGCAGCAGGAGTCTAACGTGTTGTTCTCAGAGAGACGATCTGCCGTGTGACCGGAGGGATGAAGGTGAAGGCCGACAGAGACGAGTCCTCTCCGTACGCCGCCATGTTGGCCGCTCAGGACGTGGCCCAGCGCTGCAAGGAGCTGGGCATCACCGCTCTGCACATCAAGCTCAGGGCCACCGGGGGCAACAGGTAACGGCAAAATACTGTAAAACATCAGACCGTGTAACACCGGGGGCAACAAGTAATGTGAAAATTCTGTAAAAACATTCTGGTGGGTCTTGCCCCGGCTCTGACTGGTCTTGTTGTTTCAGGACAAAGACCCCTGGCCCCGGGGCCCAGTCTGCTCTCAGAGCTCTGGCCCGGTCTGGAATGAAGATCGGACGAATCGGTGAGACTCATATTTAATCTTTGTATTTGGTCTATGGCTGTAACTTCCTGTGTTTGGCTCCAACTTCCTGTGTTTGGCCCTAACTTCCTGTGTTTGGCCCTAACTTCCTGTATTTCCTGTTTTCTCGTAGAGGACGTGACTCCGATCCCGTCGGACTCGACTCGGAGGAAGGGAGGACGCAGAGGAAGACGTCTGTAAAACCTCAGTTTAATAAAGAAACCTTTCACAACAAACCTGTTTCTTGAGTCTTTTATTTTCGATCTGATTATTATCACTGATTTATTCTGATCAAAGCTCCGTAATCAATGTCTCAAACTGCAAAAGTGTTTCAGTTCTGTTCTGGAGATTTTACTGAAGAAAATAAATACCCAAGTGATTCTCAAACTGGTTTTCTGGAGACATTTGGATTAAAATTTTAAAAAACATTCTGAAATACAATCTGGATTCATCTGTGGCTTTAGTCCTGGTTAGACCGGTTCTGAGCCCTGGCTTTAGTCCTGGTCAGACCGGTTCTGAGCCCTGGCTTTAGTCTTGGTTAGACCGGAGAGACCACCTTAGACTGGATCAGTTCAGACACACTTTATTTTCTCAGTAAAAAGAAACAAAACCTAAAACTTTGACAGTCAGGATTCAATCAAACAGTCCTGGTCCTGACTCTGGTCCGGGGTCAGAGGTCTCAGCTGGTCCTGGTCTGGGGTCAGAGGTCTCAGCTGGTCCTGGTCCCGGGTCAGAGGTCTCAGCTGGTCCGGGCTCAGGGTCCTGGTCTCTGCGATCAGACGCTTGATGCCCACCATCCATTGGCTGACCTCGGTCACATGATCCACCATCAGAGACCGGTGCAGCTCATCGGCCGAGTCCCAGAGTCCGGACTTCAGATCTGCGGAAGACCGGGAAGAATCAGTTACAGACCGGACAGAACCAGTTCCATACGAGACTAGATCTGAGGAGACACCGACCTGAGCAGAGGCTCTTCATCCTTCGCTTCACGACCGACGACACTCGACCTGTTTTCCAGCTTTCTTCAAACAGCTTCAGCCTTTTACCCACGTCATTACACACCTGCACCTGGGGGTCAGAGGTTAGAGTTCACATACACCTGAGAGGGTCAGAGGTTAGAGTTCACATACACCTGAGAGGGTCAGAGGTTAGAGGTCACATACACCTGAGAGGGTCAGAGGTTAGAGTTCACATACACCTGAGAGGGTCAGAGGTTAGAGGTCACCTGCACCTGAGAGGGTAGTACACATACAGCTGTGGTGCATTCACAGACAGTACACACAGAGCTGTGGTGCGTTCACCGACAGTACACACAGAGCTGTGGTGCGTTCACCGACAGTACACACAGAGCTGTGGTGCGTTCACCGACAGTACACACAGAGCTGTGGTGCGTTCACCGACAGTACACACAGAGCTGTGGTGCGTTCACTGACAGTACACACAGAGCTGTGGTGCGTTCACTGAACTCACGGTGGTCCCACTGCAGCGACACGCCTCCAGAGCCCCCTCCAACACTGACATCACTTCCTCCACTTCAGGCTCTGGCTCTGATTGGACAGAATCTCTCTGCACTCTGATTGGACAAGAGCCAGGGGGCGGGGCCACAGCAGAGCCAATGGGAGGAGGAGCTGGAGGGAAACAGGAAACGCATCAGACAACATTTTTTTGTTTGTTCAGGTGTTTTTTAATGGTTTGTTCTCACCTGGACTGATCGGAGGCGGGGCTACAGAAGTTTTGGGCGGGGTCAGGGCTGAAGGGGGCGGGGCTCCTGAACCTTTGGACCAATCACAAACAAGCTCAGCCTGCGTCTTCATGATAACAGAACCTTTACTGAGTGTAACTCCACCTGAAGGGGGCGCTCTCCGGGTCAGGGGGTTCCTGTGGGGGCCGCGGCTCGTCTGGAGGCCGTAGGAAAACTGAGGAGGGTCGTTCCAGCCGCGCTCCTGGTTTCCTTCGACACAAACAGCTTCATTATTCTATCAGATTTAATCGATCGACAAGTCTGTGTTGTATATGTATATTTTCACTGTGAATACTTTCACTGTTCAAACTATTCCTTTATTTTTATTTCTATATTCATATTGTCTATGTTGGTTTTTGCTGTTTCTATGTTTTGTGGAAAAACTGATGTACGAAACAGTTTATTTTCTTTGTACAATATATTGATCCTGTTCACTAGAAATATTAAATAAAAACATTAATTATCTCCTTTGATTAAATAATCAGCCTTTTATCAAACTTTTGTCTCTGTAGTTTACGTCCAGTGTCTTTGTTGATAAAAGAATTTATTTTTGTATGTTCTCTGTGCTGCTCTCTTGTGTTGTTGTTAGCAGAAGCTTCTTTCATTGTTCTTCTCTTCTTCTTTCTTTTTCTTTTTAACATACAAATAAAACACAACTAGTTTAATCTTATTTTATTTAAAAATAATGAGCAGATCTGTCCATTCCCTGTCACGGCGTCTTGTTTCTTTCCATTTCTGGTTTAAAATTATAATAAATCGTAATAATTAGCTCAGTGTTGTAATGCCGAACTAAAAACATATCTAAGGTTGGTTTAATAAATGAAAATAAATGTTTCTAAAGCATTGCATTTGGAAAGAATGCTAAAGTAAATATTAATTTAACGCATTTGTGAACAGGGAACGGTTTAAACAATAAGATATTTCATTAAAACACAGACTTTTCGGGCAAAGAATGTTACGTTCTAATTTGGGGAAGGAATTTTGGTTAAAACTCACCAGGTTTGATGAAGAAATCCTCTTTGTTTGATTCCATTTCGTTAAAAGTTTAAAGAAACGAGGCTAAATGCTAACAGCTAAAGGCTAACCATTGGTTTTTCACATTAAACACAAACTGGCAAAGACTAATGAGGAGTTAAACTGTTAATAAATGTTCTGTTCATCAACTACAGAGCGACGTTTCTCTAAAATCTGTCATTATTTTCACAGGCTTTAGTTTTTGATGAAGCCCTGTCAAAACAAGGAGAACTCACGTTTGCGGTTTGAGTTTCAGAATAAAACAGGACTGTTTCGAGTTAGAAAAATAATCTAATTTACTGTATTTATGATAAACAGTTGAACAAGATGGATCTGAACAAGTTTTAGTTGCATTTGAACAGATTTTATTTGGATTTGAGCAGGTTTTATTTGGATTCTAATAGGTTTCAGTTGAATTTCAAAAGGTTTTAATTGGATTTGATTAGGTTTTATTTGGATTTTAATAGGTTTTAGTTGGATTTCAAAAGGTTTTAGTTGGATTTCAAAAGGTTTTAGTTGGATTTCAAAAGGTTTTAGTTAGAGCTGAACACGTTTTTAACACATTTTAAAAACAAAGCTGAAATAAGCACAATTTTCACCTAAATTACCCCCGTGCTTTTATTATGAAGGCGGACTGTTTGTACTTCCTCTCCTCTGTCGGAGACAACACTTCCGGGACACGTGGAGTGGGTGTCAGGTGTCAGTAGGTGCGTTCGGCTTGAGCCAGACCTGCGCAGTTTCGATCCGTGCGCAGTGCACGCCGGGTAGATATGTGTCTGACTTTTTTTTAAATTGACTTAAGTACATAACAATTCCATTAAGCCAGGAAGGCAAACAGAAGGCAAACATATACAATAACTAACTAAAAATATAAGCATAAATACAAATAAAGGAAAGAAAAGAAAACAGTGAAAAGCAAAAACTAAAAACAAAGATTAAGCAAAATTAAAACACACGGGATGAACGGCAAATTAAATAATAATCTTTTCCATCAAAAATAGCACAAATTCCAAACCTTTCGCAGATACTTATTGTTCTTAGAGCTTTCTTGTTATCCATTGGGGCAAGAGACTGTAAATACAACTGAAAATATTTAAAGAAAACACAAAAAATTGTTTTTTCTCCAGAAAATGTGCATTTGTGAATGTAGAACTTGGCCAGCAGTGCCAACAAATGTATATGAAAGGCCTTCTCTTTTTCCTTTTTCTTATTTGGAACAAAACCCAAAATAACATTTTCATAAAACAATTCAGAATTCCTTTGTAGCTTATCAGAAATAAATCTTGCTAAATCTTTCCATAGTTTAATTGTAAAATGACAGAAAAGATGAGGGACAGTTTCAGGTTGAACAGAACAAAAGCAACAAGTAATGTCAAGTCTTTCTTAAATTTTTTTATATAATGCCTTACAGAATAAATTTTATGTAATATTTTAAAAGAGATTTCCCTGACGTTATTAGTGATTATGAATTTCTGGGGCAGCAACCAAACTATTGGCCAAGAGATATTTCCGTTCAGTTTAGCCCAGTGGGTGGTCACATAGGGCTTTGTTGGAATCTCTCTTTGGAACAATTCACGAATAGCTCTATTATTATTATTTCTGTGCGTCCCGAAACAAGCAGTCACAGCAGACGTCTTCCTCCTGCTGCTGCCTCTGCTCTGACTACAACCCAGGTTCATCCAGAATGCACCTAGTCTTTACTTGGTGTCATGTGATCTCTGCAGAAGTCAAAGCACTGAACAAACACAGATGAGATGACAAAAGTAAGTAACCTTCAAATTGTCAAAAAAATCACCTTTTGCCAGTATTTCACTGTAAATATTTTAGATTTTTTTAATAAACAGTGCATTTCTAGCTTGTGTTTATTGGTCTGTTAAATATAAAAATCCACACTACAACTTTTTTTACAGTGGTGGGTAATGTACTTGTTTTTACAGTACAGTGAGCTCAGGGGGCGGGGCCTGTGCTTGTGACGTCAGCAGAGGGAGAGAGAGGTGCAGCAGAACGACACAGACACAAACACAGGCTTCATCTTCCTCTATCACTTCATCCTCCATCTGCCCCGCATCAGTCTGCTCCAGGAGACGAACGAGGACACGAACGAGGAGAGGAGACGAGGACACGAACGAGGAGAGGGGACAAGGACACGAACGAGGAGAGGAGACGAGGACACATCTGAGGAGGCACCGGAGGAGGAAGGAGGGAGGACTCAGGGCTCAGGAGGATGAGGATGAGGCAGACGCAGTGTTTTGCTCTGGGCCTGAGACTCAGATCCTGATTGGTCCAGACTCTTGTTAAAACAGCTGATCGGGACAAGGCTTCTGATTGGTCCAGGCCTGAATCGAGCCATCTGATTGGTCGGTGGGGACTCTGAGAGCAGCTGATTGGACAGTAGTGTTTTCCAGATTCACAAACAAACAGCTGACTGAGAGTTTCTGATTTATAACAACTGAATAGACTCATCTGATTAGTCACTGGACAGAGGCAGAGCTCCTGGTTGGTCATTGGCGTGAGGGGCGGAGCCATGATGGGGAAGGACTACACTCTGGCCATAATCATCGTGAACTACGACGGTAAATAACTCAATCTCATAAAAATGTTCTTTTGTTTATGTCACAGCTCACACCCAGTAGGGACCACACCGGGAGTTTAAGACGGACTAGAACAGGTTTTAGATGGACTTGAACAGGCCTTAGTTGGATTTGAACAGGTTTTAGTTAGATTTGAACAGGTTTTAGTTGGTTTTAGTCTGGCTTTAATAGCTCTTAAGTGGTCTTAGTTGGACTTGAACTGGTCTTGAGTGGTTGTTTTGAAAAGCCCTTAACCAGTCGTCCAATCTGCAGCCTTTAGCTCCGCCTCCTCGTGATCACGGCTCAGACCTGAGTCCGGTCTGAGGACGGTCCAGAGGTCGAACGTGAGGAAACTGGAGAGGAACATGAATTATTAATGAAGCTGAGAAAACACTGCAGAGACTTTCACGATTCGAACGGATCTGAGACGTCACAGGAACCAGAGAAATGCACTAAAACTGACCGTGAGATCTGATCTGAAGTCACAGAGGTCGAGGGAAACGAGAAAAACAGAAAATCAATAAATCCATGAGAAACTGCACTGGGCTCAAGAACAAGAGCCACAAAGATCTACAAGAAAAACAATCTGTTGTTTACCAAAGTTTATCAGCTTCAGGTTTAATATGGATCTGAACAGGTTTTAGATGGATCTGAACAGGTTTTAGATGGATCTGAACAGGCTTAAGATGGATCTGAACAGGTTTTAGATGGATCTGAACAGGTTTAAGATGAATCTGAACAGGTTTTAGATGGATCTGAACAGGTTTTAGATGGATCTGAACAGGCTTAAGATGGAATTTAATCAGTTTTAGTTAGATCTGAACAGGTTTTAGATGGATCTGAACAGGTTTTAGATGGATCTGAACAGGTTTAAGATGGATCTGAACAGGTTTTAGATGGATTTGAACAGGTTTTAGATGGATCTGAACAGGTTTAAGATGGATTTCAACAGGTTTTAGATGGATCTGAACAGGTTTTAGTTGGCTCTGAACAGGTTTTAGATGGATCTGAACAGGTTTTAGATGGATCTGAACAGGTTTAAGATGGATTTCAACAGGTTTTAGATGGATCTGAACAGGTTTTAGATGGATCTGAACAGGTTTTAGTTGGATCTGAACAGGTTTTAGATGGATCTGAACAGGTTTTAGATGGATCTGAACAGGTTTTAGTTGGATCTGAACAGGTTTTAGTTGGATTTGTAACCGTTGTGTGTTGGTAGATAACCTGTGGACCGACCAGAACCTGCAGCTGGACCCGGACTTGCCGTCGGGCTGGAGGACCATCACAGACTCCACCGGGACGTACTACTGGCACGTCCCGACTGGAGCCACCCAGTGGCACCACCCGAGGCACCGCCCGAGGCTCCCCAGCACCAGGCTCCAGGTGAGCCGCCATTTTGGTCCAGCACTGATGCATGATGGGAATAAACCAACATTAGCCCAGACTTAATTTTCCTGAATCAGAAGGGCTCATTTATAATAGACCCAGACCAGACAAGACAAGACAAGACAAGACCAGACTAGACCAGACTAAACCAGACTAGACCAGACTAGACCAGACTAGACCAGACTAAACCAGACTAGACCAGACTAGACTAGACTAGACCAGACTAAACCAGACTAGACCAGACTAAACCAGACTAGACCAGACTAGACTAGACCAGACCAGACCAGACTAGACTGGACTAGACCAGACCAGACCAGACTAGACTAGACCAGACCAGACTAGACTGGACTAGACCAGACTAAACCAGACTAGACCAGACGAGACCAGACTAGACCAGACTAGACCAGACCAGACCAGACCAGACCAGACCAGACTAGACTGGACTAGACCAGACCAGACCAGACCAGACCAGACTAAACCAGACTAGACCAGACGAGACCAGACTAGACTGGACTAGACCAGACTAAACCAGACTAGACCAGACGAGACCAGACTAGACCAGACTAGACCAGACCAGACCAGACCAGACCAGACCCAGACTAAACCAGACCCAAACCCTCTCACTCTCAGAAAGGTCCTGTGTCGGTCGCCCGGGTATCGAACCCACGACCCTGGACTCAGACTCATTGATGTTTGTGTTTCAGGAGGAGCCTGGTCCGGGCTGTAAACCTGAGGAGGTCCGTCAGAGCAGGTACTGAGAGTTCAGAGTGTGTTCTAACACACTCTGAACAGTTTATTTAAATATGTTTTTATTTTAGATCTTCCTGGAACGAAGATGATCTGACGAACCACGACCCGGACTCAAAGGTGAGACCTGAGACCGGTTTAGACCTGGTTTAGTCCTAGTTTAGACCTGGTTTAGACCTGGTTTAGACCTGGTTTAGAGCAGTAAATCCTGTTGTATAGACATTAATTGAACCATGAATAGATTTTTTCTGCTGCCTCTGTTCATCTCCAGCTTGACTCTGTTCAGTTTAATCTGTCTCTGTTTGAGTTTAATCCACAATAATCTCTGTCCTCGTTCTGTTTCTGTGTCACTGCAGAGACTCTCTTTGTGCCTTTGTTAAACCTCAGTCTCACTTTAACGACTGCTCCTCAAACCCAGTTAAATGGTTTCGTCCAGGTTTAAATCTGTATTTTTTATTTTCCATTCTCCGTCTGAACTGGACCCAGCGTTGTTCGTCCTGTTGATGAGCAGTCGTTCTTGTGTTTGGTGCCTACATTACCCACAGTGCAGCAGTCCTTCAGAGTCCATCTGCTCAGATCCAGGCCCTGCTCCTACATTACCCATGATGCCTCTGAGCAGGTCTCTCTGGGCTGGACTACATTACCCATGATGCCTCTGAGCAGGTCTCTCTGGGCTGGACTACATTACCCATGATGCCTCTGAGCAGGTCTCTCTGGGCTGGACTACATTACCCATGATGCCTCTGTGCAGGTCTTCTCCGTGCGCTCTCTGGGATGGCTGCAGGTGGAGGAGGAGGACCTCGGTCCCGGTCGGAGCAGCCTCGCCGTGAGCAACGTCATCCAGCAGCTGTCCCTCTCCAGGACCACCACAAGTCCTCCAGGTCCACCGGTCCAAACCCAGACCAGGGGCCAAGACCGGGGCCAGGACCGGGGCCAGGACCAGGACCAGGGCCAGGACCCACCAGAACCACTAGAGGCCTGTGGAGAGGTAAGATAACAGGTTTTGAACAGGTTTTAGTTGGTTTTCAATGGGCTTTTGTTGCTCTGAACAGGTTTTATGTGGATTTGAACAGGTTCTAGATGGATTTGAACTGGTGGTGGTTGGGTTTTTTCCTTGTCTGTTTAAGGGCCGTGAGATGAAGCTGGTTCTGAAGAAGGACTCTTTGATTCTATTGGACCCTTTAGACCACACCCCTTTGCACTGTCAGCCAATCGGCAACATCCGAGTGTGGGGCGTCGGCTGCAACCACGGCAGGTTGGCCAATCAGAGCGCAGATAGAGTCTGACCAATCAGAGCGCAGATAGAGTCTGACCGATCAGAGTGCAGATAGAGTCTGACCAATCAGAGCGCAGATAGAGTCTGACCAATCAGAGGACAGATAGAGTCTGACCAATCAGAGCGCAGATAGAGTCTGACCAATCAGAACGCAGATAGAGTCTGACCAATCAGAGCGCAGATAGAGTCTGACCAATCAGAGGGCAGATAGAGTCTGACCGATCAGAGCGCAGATAGAGTCTGACCAATCAGAGCGCAGATAGAGTCTGACCAATCAGAGCGCAGATAGAGTCTGACCAATCAGAGCGCAGATAGAGTCAGGATGATTGGAGAACACTCAGGTGCTGTTCTGCTTTAGTTTGTTTCTGTGTTATTTGTTGCTGATGAAGTAGTGCATGATGGGAGTTGTGTCTAACACTCACTGTTTGTTTCCTGCACGCTCACGCTCACCTGCAGAGACAGGTAACTCCATCTTTACTTTTACCTGCTCCTGTCACACCTTCACTCCCTGCACCATCCACTCACCTCAGTCCTGTTCAGACCTGGTTCAGACCTGGTTCAGACCTGGCCCAGACAAGGTAAAACCTTGTCTGTGGTGCGTTCAGGTGCTATGCTGTATTAATACTCCTCTCTGTGTTGCCTTCAGGGACTTTGCGTTCGTGGCTGGAGATAAAGACAGCTGTGTTCTGAAGTGTCACGTTTTCAGATGTGACGTTCCAGCGAAGACCATCGCCACCGCGCTGCACCAGATCTGCTCCAAGGTCTGACCCGGACTTAAACACAAATACTCAGGTCTTACCCGGACTTAAACACAAATACTCAGGTCTGACCCGGACTTAAACACAAATACTCAGGTCTGACCCTGACTTAAACACAAAAACTTAGGTCTGACCCGGACTTAAACACAAAGGTTGGTTCTGATCTGGTTCTGTTCTTTCAGATGATGTCGGAGAAGGCAGTGTGTCCGACTCGTTCTCTCACCATGCAGAGTATCTCCCCCGAGGACTTTCCCCGACAAGGTGAGTCTGTGGAGTGGTTTTAACTCTCTGTAGTGTTGTTTCAGTGGAGTGGTTTTAACTCTCTGTAGTGTTGTTTCAGTGGAGTGGTTTTAACTCTCTGTAGTGTTGTTTCAGTGGAGTGGTTTTAACTCTCTGTAGTGTTGTTTCAGTGGAGTGGTTTTAACTCTCTGTAGTGTTGTTTCAGTGGAGTGGTTTTAACTCTCTGTAGTGTTGTTTCAGTGGAGTGGTTTTAACTCTCTGTAGTGTTGTTTCAGTGGAGTGTGTGGAGTGGTTTTAACTCTCTGTAGTGTTGTTTCAGTGGAGTGGTTTTAACTCTCTGTAGTGTTGTTTCAGTGGAGTGGTTTTAACTCTCTGTAGTGTTGTTTCAGTGGAGTGGTTTTAACTCTCTGTAGTGTTGTTTCAGTGGAGTGTGTGGAGTGGTTTTAACTCTCTGTAGTGTTGTTTCAGTGGAGTGGTTTTAACTCTCTGTAGTGTTGTTTCAGTGGAGTGGTTTTAACTCTCTGTAGTGTTGTTTCAGTGGAGTGGTTTTAACTCTCTGTAGTGTTGTTTCAGTGGAGTGTGTGGAGTGGTTTTAACTCTCTGTAGTGTTGTTTCAGTGGAGTGGTTTTAACTCTCTGTAGTGTTGTTTCAGTGGAGTGGTTTTAACTCTCTGTAGTGTTGTTTCAGTGGAGTGGTTTTAACTCTCTGTAGTGTTGTTTCAGTGGAGTGGTTTTAACTCTCTGTAGTGTTGTTTCAGTGGAGTGGTTTTAACTCTCTGTAGTGTTGTTTCAGTGGAGTGGTTTTAACTCTCTGTAGTGTTGTTTCAGTGGAGTGGTTTTAACTCTCTGTAGTGTTGTTTCAGTGGAGTGTGTGGAGGCGGTGCAGCAGCAGGTGCAGAAGTTCCAGGTCAAATACATCGGGAACCTGCCGGTCTCTAGAGCCAGGGGTAAGATAATATAATGTAATAACATGTAGCATTAACATATTCTAATAACATACTTTAATAACATTCTGTAATAACAACCACATATTATGTAAATGTGCAGGGGTGGAGCTGTTATTATCGTGAATATTCATGAGTATTATGTAAATGTGAGCTGTTATTATCGTGAATATTCATGAGTACTATGTAAATGTGAGCTGTTATTATCGTGAATATTCATGAGTATTATGTAAATGTGCAGGGATGGAGGTGCTGAACCGAGCCATTGAGAGCATCATGAACTGCTCTGATCCGGACGAATGGGAACCTGCTGTGATCCACGTGTCCCATAGATCTCTGTCTCTGTGGAGAGGACAGGTAATGCCCCCACAGGACGGGAGGGGAATAACACCCAGAACACCTGCGTAAAATGGACTAAAACCTGTTCTGATCTCTCTAAAACCTGTTCCTTGAGTGTTCTCTGACCGCTCTTCTCTGATTGGCTGCAGGAGGGGGCGGAGCCTGTGTGGGAGCTGCAGGTGCGCTTCCTCACCTTCCTGGGAGTGGGTCAGGACCGACACACGTTTGCGGTGATCGTGGACTCGGGGACTCAGCAATTTCAGTGTCACGTTTTCTGGTGTCATCCGGACGCAGGCTTCATCTCTGAGGCTGTGCAGGCCGCCTGTATGGTAATGAGCTCATTAATATGCATACAAGCACACTGTGTAATTATCATGTAATATGCATGTAACTACAATCCATATGACAATGGGGCTCATTAATATTTACATATCTGGTTCTAACACTGACTTCTGTGAGTCCAGACCTGGTCTGAGACCGGACTGACCCTGTTTTTCGCTCAGGTCCAGTACCAGCGCTGCCTCGTGGCCCAGACTCCGCCTCCGCTCAGACCCAAAGTCAAAAGGGCCTCTTCGGTCGACTCCCCGCCTCCGCAGCGTTTCCACGGCAACGGCTCGGCTAGCAGTGGTGTTAGCGCAGTTAGCATCGGAGGAATGAGGCGCGGCGTCATGGCCTTCATTGAGACCTTCAGGAGCAAACAGACAGCCACTTCATAACGACAAGAAGAAGAAGAAGAAGAAGAAGAAGAAGAAGAGGGGGCGGGGCTAAAACTGCAGACTCTTTATCGAAACAAAAACGGACTTTCATTTGACTTTTTATCCTAAACTCTGACCTGGAGGAGAATGTTTTAGAGAAATCTGACTCACTGTTAAGACTCGGCTCTGATTCTGTTCTGAATGTAACTGAAATACAGCTTTTCCTCCAGAACCACTGAAAGAGTTTGACCAAAATCTGTTCCAGCACTTTACTTTTAATACAGAAATTATTTCCCTATTATATTTTGTCGTGTGATTGAAGGTTGTTTTTTTCTGTTTGAAGCAGAAATAAGACCCAGATTAAATTTGAATATTTATTTATTCTTTATTATTATTTATTATGGGTGAATTATTTAGCAGACCCTTATTGTGAAATACACATTAAGTCTCTTTTAAGTTGTTTAAAAGAGTTTTGTTTTTGTAGATGATGATGTCATTTTAATCTAAAACAACAAAAACTTTGCTTCAGTTGGATTTCCTCAAAATAATTAAAGATAATTAAACCTGTCTTTAATCTGTGGGTCTGAGTCAGGACTGGAACTGGTTTTAATCCGACTTTAAACTGAGTCTGATCCAATCACAGTTTGTTCAAATTAAATCACATTACTTTATTATAAACATAATAATAATCCGTCTGAAGTCAGTGAGGATATAATAAATGATCATTTCAATGAAGAGTTTAGTTCTGAATGTATCTGACATAAATCATGTCTCTGAAGGAAACAGCTGATGTAGTGAGTAGTGAATGTTTAAACTGCATTTCCCAGAATGCTTTGGGACGAGGCTGCTTTAATGATGTCATGTTCAGAAAAAAACAAGAAATAAAAAATAAACCGATGGAAAAAAACAAAACAGTCTGGGTTTTTATTTAACAACAAAAAGAATAATAATAAGACAGGAAAGAAAAGGAAGGAGAGAAGGAATAAGGAAAGGAAGGGAGGAAGGAGGCGTGTCCGTGTCTCGCGCCTGCCGCTGCTGCTCCTCGCGCTCTGCTTCAGTTCCATTCTCTGCTCATCGATAATCCTTCGATAATCGATCATCTCTCAGACGGACTCCGGACCGAGGTGAGTCAATCGAACAGTTTAAATCGATACGTAGCGATCATTTATGGTCAATAAAAGTAATTAAAAATAAATAAATAAAAAAAATAATTAAAATATAAATATAATAAATATAATATAATAAAAGTTGAGTCAGACTCGTGCTGACGTTGGTTTTGTGTTAAATATTGTGATTTAAAGAATAAAAGAGTTTGAGAGCGCAGTGAGAAACTGAGGGAAGTTAAATTAAAAAGTGATGAGTGTGAGACTATGACACTGAGCCACTTTTACCTCAGTTTTATGATATGTTTCATTTGAGAAAGTTTACCGTAAATTCAGCTTCAATTTTAAATTTAAATTAAATGTAGCTTCAATTATTGAGTCCTCTCTTATTTTTTAAAAGTATGATTTATTTTCAATAATTGAGTCCATTTGAAGCTGACGCTTTTGGGAACAGCCTTCAAAATATAGATTTAAATATAAACCTGTGTAACACTGAAAGAACTGTTGCTTTTAGTTTATAATAATTCATAAATGAAGTGAGTGTCTGAGTTTTGAACTGAAAAATGTTGATGATGCTGTCGTCATGGAAACACTTTATTAGATTACACCAGGAATGAGTTTGTGACAAAGAGACACAACGGTCTGGTCCAAGTCCTGGTCCTGGTCCAAGTCCTGGTCCTGGTCCTGGTCCTGGTCCTGGTCCAAGTCCTGGTCCTGGTCCTGGTCCAAGTCCTGGTCCTGGTCTAGTCTTGAATGAACTTAATGTGTTCAGTGAGTTTATCCTGGATCCACTGAAGAAGAGACTAAAGGGTCGTCTTTTTGTGACCCCTCTAAGACCCTGTGTGGCCCCTATGTGACCCCGTGTGGCCCCTGTATGACCCCTGTTCAAATCCCTACAAGCCTAATTAATAATAATATCTATATCTATAATAACAACAACAGACATGATGCAGTTCCATTATCCTCCACCAGAGGGAGCTCATTTTCATCAATCATCAATCCATTTTTTTCCATTTAAAAAAAAAACAAAAACAAAAAAAAACCAATGAAATCCTTTCAAAGACTAACTTTAAAATGAAATGAAAACTGCCCTAGACCCGTTCAAGTCCAACAAGAAGCACTTGAACTCTGATCTAAAGCAGTGATTCTCAACCGTTATTCTCCAAATACCATCTCATTATAGTTTCTCTACAAATACAGTAATGATTCTGGACATAAACTGGTCTAAAGTGAGTTGAGTTCAGGTTAATACAGTTTAAGTGCTTCTTGTTGGACTTGAACCGGTCTAGGGCAGTTTCAGTTTGATTTTAACAAGTTTTATGGTGTTTAAGTTGGTCTTTGAAAGGATTCATTGATTTTAGTTGGACTTTAACAGGTTTCACAGGGATTTGAACTGGTTTTACAGAGATTATGATCAAAATGGGCTCTCTCTGGTGGAGGATAATGGAGCTGCAGAATTAGAAACTTGTGGAGTGTGTCCGGTCGGTCTTTTAGCTCAAATAGTCCACAACATCATTTAAAGCTCCAGATCACGTCTTAAGGTCTCATTTCTTCGCAGATGATTTCTTTTACAGTAAGTACACTGATCAGGAAAAAAATCAGGTAATGGACTTTTAGATGGATTTATTTGAACCTCAGCCACGTCTCATTCACACTCCACAACGAGGTCTGTTTGTGAAAAACATCACCACATTCCTGTCGGATTAGATCTGATTGAATAATTAAAATGTGACTCTGCAGAAATGTGCCGTCACTGCCTCCATTGTTTCACTTTAGACTCAATAAGACCATTGTGTGGTTCTACTGGGGTGGACCAGTTTCTAACTGGTTGCAGACGTGTTGTTGCAAAGCCCTGAGAACCTGAGGAGACCCCAGATGGACTTCAGTAAAACACAGAGAACAGTGTGTTGAGCCCAAATCAGAACAGTTTCACTCTAATATGAAACTAACACCTGGAGTTAGCAGTGATGCTAATGGTTCACAGCTCCACACTGACCCTTTACCTCTAAACCAGTGTGAACCAGTCCAGCTCTGTCCAATCACAGTAGTCTCAGGCTAAGCCCCTCCCTCTGAGGGATTTATATCTCAGCTCTTTTTCACTTGAACTCAGAATGAAGTCCCTTTAGATGAAGATAAAACATCTTCATCTCAAACCTATGTCTAGCCTCGTCAGAAAACCTTTTCTTGAAAATGTCCTGGAGACTGAGAACCTTCACAGACATGTTCTACTGGGATCTGAACAGGTTTTACAGGGATCTGACCTGGTTTTACCTGGATCTGACCTGGTTTTACTCAGTCTTTTCTCTTATAGATGAGTGACCAGCCTCCTCCTTATGCTCCGGCTCCAGGTTTTGGTTCAGCTCCGGTTTTTCCAGGATCCTACCAGGTACTCATTACCCTGATGCACTGCGGTGCTCATTACCCATGATGCCCCGCTGGTACTCATTACCCATGATGCCCCGCAGGTACTCATTACCCATGATGCCCCACAGGTACTCATTACCCATGATGCCCCGCAGGTAATCATTACCCATGATGCCCTGCAGGTAGTCATTATCCATGATGCCCCCGCAGGTACTCATTACCCATGATGCCCCGCAGGTAATCATTACCCATGATGCCCTGCAGGTAGTCATTATCCACGATGCCCCCGCAGGTACTCATTACCCATGATGCCCTGCAGGTAGTCATTATCCATGATGCCCCCGCAGGTACTCATTACCCATGATGCCCTGCAGGTAGTTATTACCCATGATACCCTGCGGTACACATTATCCATGATGCCCCGCAGGTACTCATTACCCATGATGCCCTGCAGGTAGTCATTATCCATGATGCCCCCGCAGGTACTCATTACCCATGATGCCCTACAGGTACTCATTACCCATGATGCCCTGCAGGTAATCATTACCTATGATGCCCTGCAGGTAGTCATTATCCATGATGCCCCCGCAGGTACTCATTACCCATGATGCCCTGCAGGTAGTTATTACCCATGATACCCTGCGGTACGCATTATCCATGATGCCCCGCAGGTACTCATTACCCATGATGCCCTGCAGGTAGTTATTACCCATGATACCCTGCGGTACACATTATCCATGATGCCCCGCAGGTAATAATTACCCATGATGCCCTGCAGGTACTCATTACCCATGATGCCCTGCAGGTAGTTATTACCCATGAAGCCCTGCAGTACTCATTATCCATGATGCCCTGCAGGTAGTTATTACCCATGATACCCTGCGGTACTCATTACCCATGATGCCCTGCAGGTACTCATTACCCATGATGCCCTGCAGGTAGTTATTACCCATGATACCCTGCGGTACACATTATCCATGATGCCCCGCAGGTAATAATTACCCATGATGCCCTGCAGGTACTCATTACCCATGATGCCCTGCAGGTAGTTATTACCCATGAAGCCCTGCAGTACTCATTATCCATGATGCCCCGCGGGTACTCATTACCCATGATGCCCTGCAGGTACTCATTGTCCATGATGCCCTGCAGGTCCTCATTACCCATGATGCCCCGCAGATACTCATTACCCATGATGCCCCGCAGGTACTCATTACCCATGATGCCACACAGGTCCTCATTACCCATGATGCCCCGCAGGTACTCATTACCCATGATGCCTCGCAGGTCCTCATTACCCATGATGCCCCGCAGGTCCTCATTACCCTATGATGCCCCGCAGGTCCTCATTACCCATGATGCCCCGCAGGTCCTCATTACCCATGATGCCCCGCAGGTCCTCATTACCCATGATGCCCCGCAGGTACTCATTACCCTATGATGCCCCGCAGGTCCTCATTACCCATGATGCCCCATAGGTACTCATTACCCTATGATGCCCCGCAGGTCCTCATTACCCTATGATGCCCCGCAGGTCCTCATTACCCATGATGCCCCGCAGGTACTCATTACCCATGATGCCCCGCAGGTACTCATTACCCATGATGCCCCGCAGGTACTCATTACCCTATGATGCCCCGCAGGTACTCATTACCCTATGATGCCCCGCAGGTACTCATTACCCTATGATGCCCCGCAGGTCCTCATTACCCATGATGCCCCGCTGGTACTCATTACCCATGATGCCCCGCAGGTACTCATTACCCATGATGCCCCGCAGGTACTCATTACCCTATGATGCCCCGCAGGTACTCATTACCCTATGATGCCCCGCAGGTACTCATTACCCATGATGCCCCACAGGTACTCATTACCCTATGATGCCCTACAGGTACTCATTACCCTATGATGCCCTGCAGGTACTCATTACCCATGATGCCCTGCTCTTGTCACATGACCCTCACCATACATTATATCAAGTATATCATAATCAGAGTGAAGGTTCCAGCAGGACTAACTCTGGTTTTCCTCTGACTCCAGGCGTATCCCGCTCAGCCGTTCTTTTACCAGAGTCCGGCCCCGGGCCCCGCATGGCCCTACAGCTCTTCTCCAGGGGCCCCTGACCCGGCCCCAAACACAGGTACGACTCACCTGAGAGTAACACCTGAGAGTCACACCTGAGAGTAACACCTGAGAGTCACACTTGAGAGTAACACCTGAGAGTAACACCTGAGAGTAACACCTGAGAGTCACACCTGAGAGTAACACCTGAGAGTCACACTTGAGAGTAACACCTGAGAGTAACACCTGAGAGTCACACTTGAGAGTAACACCTGAGGGTTACACCTGAGAGTCACACCTGAGAGCCACACTTGAGAGTAACACCTGAGAGTCACACCTGAGAGTCACACTTGAGAGTAACACCTGAGAGTCACACCTGAGAGTAACACCTGAGAGTCACACTTGAGAGTAACACCTGAGAGTCACACCTGAGAGTAACACCTGAGAGTCACACCTGAGAGTAACACCTGAGGGTTACACCTGAGAGTCACACCTGAGAGTCACACCTGAGAGTAACACCTGAGGGTTACACCTGAGAGTCACACCTGAGAGTAACACCTGAGAGTCACACCTGAGAGTAACACCTGAGAGTCACACTTGAGAGTAACACCTGAGAGTCACACCTGAGAGTTACACCTGAGAGTCACACCTGAGAGTAACACCTGAGAGTCACACCTGAGAGTAACACCTGAGAGTCACACCTGAGAGTAACACCTGAGGGTTACACCTGAGAGTCACACCTGAGAGTCACACCTGAGCGTAACACCTGAGAGTCACACCTGAGAGTTACACCTGAGAGTCACACCTGTACTTTCCCTCCTCTTCCTCAGTTTACATGATGAAGCAGGAGGACCACTCGGCGCTGCCCGGTCTCGGCTCGGCTCTGTCTGGACTCGGGTCTGGACTCGGGTCTGGGTTTGGTCCTGGTCTCGGCTCTGGCTCTGGTTTTGGAGGAGGTCTGAAGTCGTTTCTCGGAGCGTGTTCGGCCGCGCTGTGCTGCTGCTGCCTCTGGGACATGCTCACCAGATGACCCCTGACCCCTGACCTCTGACCCCACAGAGAAGCATACTCAATAATTAAAATAACCATGCTTTTTTTCTTTGTAACTTTAATAACATTTATTTGTAAATCTTTAAGAAGTGGGTGTAATGTCGTTATGTTGTCACTGAGTGGCGCTGTTGTATTTGATTCTTTATTAAAGGTTTGACAAAACTAAAACTCAATGTTTGGTCTTTTTGGAACAAGAACAGGTGTTTAAGTTGGACTTGAACAGGTTTTAGTTGGATCAGAACAGGTTTAAATTGGGATTTTTGAGGTTTTACATAAATCTAACGTTTTACATGAATTTAATCTGTTTGTAACGTGTTGTGGAAACATTTGTCATTTGTCGTTTTTGTTTAAGTTTGTACTGTTATTAGAAATTAATATACAAATATACATCTTTCAAACAGATTTGCAGATTATACTCAATATGTTGTTTTTTGAAATAATTAACTTATTTTTTTTGGTGGAAAACGAAAAGCATGTGTCTCTCTTCGGGACTCGAACCCCGGTCTCCAGCGGCGACCCTGTAAAATCAGTCCATTCTGAGTCCTGTTTGATAATAAAACACAAATATAAGTAAAGAAGATGATATTGTTAATGACCAGAATCTAATATATTTCTGGGACTGCGCTGTGGATAATATTTAATGTTCCTATTTTGTAAAGTTAACATGAGAGTAAACAGGAAGAATACACGTCACTTCCGTTCATTTCAAACCTCGGTCCGTGTATTTACTGATTATTGTATAAATTAGATATTTACAGCAATTTTGTTAATAAACCATCGCCAAACACTCATTATTCTCCTGTTTCCAGCGCGGCTTTTGTAGACTTTTAGTAAATTTAACAAACAGGCGCCGACAAACGAAATGCTTTTATTGTGAAGGAACTTCTATCTGTTTCCGTAGTGTAGTGGTTATCACGTTCGCCTCACACGCGAAAGGTCCCCGGTTCGAAACCGGGCGGAAACAAAGCTTTTCTTTTGGAGACTTTAGTGTTGGTCTCAGTCTGTGTCCAGTAAAAAAAATAAAAAATCTGAATTACTGTTGAGTCATGACGGTTCCGGGTGTGGATCTGCGGCTGCGCGGTATTGAGGGTACTCCATCATCTCTGTCTTCTATTAAAGCAAGAAACAGCAAACAAACTTTCTGTGATTCTCGGTTCCGCCTCAGAACAGCGGCTTTTTTAGGCTCCTGTCACTTTGAGAAGACGGTGAAACTACCTTTGAACAGGTGCCGTGTCCAGAACTGATCACCTGACCCCAGGTACAAATGATTTAGACATTTTAAAACTACATGATATAACAAATAAATATGAAATTAGTATCGAGTCTGGAGCCTGTCTGAATAACAAACTGAGCAAATAAACTGCAGTTTAAAGGATTATATCGTCTGTGTTAATGTTACCAGAGCCTTTATGTTCTTTTATTCAGACACATTCTTACATTAAAGGTGCAGTCTGCAGGATTTGCAGAAGCTTTACTGAACTTTGAACAGATAAAGGAATATAGTTCACATTGGGTCATTATTGGTTTATTCTATCATATGTTTCTGTACAGATCTTAATTAGAAAACATGCAATAAAACATTTAAAGAAACGGAAAAGACATTAAGAGAAAAGAAGTGTGTGTTTGAAAAGACAAAAGAAGATTTCATTTAAAACGAAGTAAAAAGAACAGTTATTCCTCCTGAAAAACAAGAGGCTGAACGGAAAAGTAGTCAGAGTAAAGTAATCGTCAGAGTAAAGTAATAGAGTAATCGTCAGAGTAATCATCAGAGTAAAGTAATAGAGTAATCATCAGAGTAATCATCAGAGTAATCATCAGAGTAAAGTAATAGAGTAATCATCAGAGTAAAGTAATAGAGTAATCATCAGAGTAATCATCAGAGTAAAGTAATAGAGTAATCGTCAGAGTAATCATCAGAGTAAAGTAATAGAGTAATCATCAGAGTAATCATCAGAGTAATCATCAGAGTAAAGTAATAGAGTAATCGTCAGAGTAATTGTCAGAGTAAAGTAATAGAGTAATCGTCAGAGTAATCATCAGAGTAAAGTAATAGAGTAATCGTCAGAGTAACTGTCAGAGTAAAGTAATTGTCAGAGTAAAGTAATAGAGTAATCGTCAGAGTAACTGTCAGAGTAAAGTAATTGTCAGAGTAAAGTAATAGAGTAATCGTCAGAGTAATCATCAGAGTAAAGTAATAGAGTAATCGTCAGAGTAATCATCAGAGTAAAGTAATAGAGTAATCGTCAGAGTAATCATCAGAGTAAAGTAAAGGAACAGGAGTTTATCTCTGAAATACAGTGACATCAATTATTCAAGAGTTTGCTGCTGAGTTTGGAGAAAAAATAAGAAAATGGAGCAGAGACAGAAATACAGAGAAATAATCCAAATGAAAAGGGCCTCATTGTGAAAATAAAAATAAAAGCATTTCCACAATAAAAAAAACTCTAATTTTTGTCAACAAACCTCTAGTGTTTCTAGTTTATGTTTTTTTTTGTTTTTAACTCATTTTCCCTCAGTTTAGCATTTTTTTTCTTTCTTCAAAATAAAGTACCTGGAAGTTTTTATTCTGTGTCAGTAACAGAAGATCTATGGCTCGGGATCGGTCCGCGGCCCGGTGGTTGGGAACCTGGCTCAGATTTATTTAATCATTTAAAAAAACATCAAAAAACATCGTTGGCCGATTGTAGTCAACTCAAACATCATTGTCTAACTCTGGTCTTTCTGTGAGGAGCATGTCCTCCCCGTGTCACCGTGGGTTCTCTCCGGGATCTCCGGCTTCCTCCCACCGTCCAAAGACATGCATGTATAGGTGAATTGGTGACTCTAAAGTGCCCCTAGTGGATGAATGTGAGAGTGAATGGTTGTCTGTCAATGTACGTCTAAGTGTCAGCGACGAACTGTCCACTGTCCAGGGTGTACCCCGCCTAAGGCCCAAAGCTGCTGGGATAGGATCCAGCCACCAGACCCCACGAAGGGGGATAAACGGTAGAAGATGAAATGAAAAAAATGAAATGAAATTTTAAATATAATTGTAATTGTCCTATTTTCTGTAAGAGACTCTTTTCTCTGGTTTAGGCCAGAAATAAAGCACTTACAAAAACGACAAAAATGTCAAACTAAAGATGAATAAAGTATAAAACAGATAAAAGTGAGTGCAGCGCCTCTCAGTGGAACGACTGGTACATTACAGCATTTACAGACTTTAACGAGCCTCAGATTCACGACCAGAGACGGTTTTTACTGATATTTTCTGTTAAACTCATGTTCTTCAGCAGCAACTCCTCTGGTCTTTGTGGATTTGATTTCGACAGAACCAAGAGACAATCAGACAAACTAATACAGCTTCAGTAGAATCGATTTTAACAGGTCTGGTTCATTAAAATGAATAGATTTAATGAAAAATTCACGCTTTTGGTAAATATTCTATAGAAACTATCGCCAAAAGCAGCAGCGTGATCCATTCAGGTTTATATTAAGTGGTTAATAAACGAAGGAATGTCCTTAAAGTATTTTACAGCAGGCACGTCTCAGTAAAGACTGAGAGTCGGGGCAGTTTTTCTGTAGAGATTAGTACATATTTCTAGTGAATGGCACAGTTCGGCAGTGAGTGTTTGTTTCATGCTGGGGTCAGTGTTTTCATGCACGGTTCATTCCGCGGGACGTCCCGGCTCAGTCCCGGAGCGAGGCCCGGGTGCAGTTCAGGGCGCTGAACCCGGGCAGCGTGACCCGTCCGAACATGTAGATGTCGCGGTCGCTGCCTCGGTTCATGCGTTTGACCAGGTTCTTCTCGTAGAGCAGAGGGTGGTAGGCCCCGAGGGTGCAGGCGGCGTCGTAGAAACGCTGGTAATAATGGCACAGCTCCGTCTTCCTCCGGGACGGCAGGAACTCGTACACGTGCACCACCTCGCACAGAGACATCATCAGGACGGTGCCTTCGAGAGGACACAGGGTCAGGGTTAGTGACTGCAGTCTGGAAAACACAGGCCTGAGTAACGTTAATCCAGCAGGGGGCGCACATCCCTCTGTTTAGAGTGACCCTCGGGACACTTTCAACTGAACAGGTTTTAGTTGGATTTGAACAGGTTTTATATCTATATATCTATCTCTCTCTCTATATATATATATCTATATATATATAGAGAGAGATAGATAGATTTATATATATATATATATAGCTACATAGATATATATAGATATATAGATACATAGATAGATAGATAGATACATAGATAGATAGATATATAGATACATAGATAGATAGATAGATACATAGATAGATAGATATATAGATACATAGATAGATAGATATATAGATACATAGATAGATAGATATATAGATAGATATATAGATACATAGATAGATATATATAGATATATAGATACATAGATAGATGTCCAGAGAGATGTGAGAGTCTCTGACATTGGACTAAAACCTTTGTCACAAAAGAAACATTTTTGCAGAAATTCACATAAAAAAGAAACCAAATCCAAAACCAGAAAAGTCCTGAGGAGAGTCTGAGGGTTAAACAAACACAGTATTTGTGGAGTGAGGGCGGCCCGGGGTCGTACCGAGCAGCCCCGACGAGGGCGGGTTCTTCTGGATGGGTTCGGCCATGTTGTCCTGGACCCGCTGCCACACCGTCCACTGGAACCGCGGGTGGAGGATGAAGAAGGGCTGCAGCGGGTGGAGCCTGCGGTATCTCTGGAACTGAGTGAAGATGGGGTAGTCCGTCCTGTTGAACCACTGCAGGACGGGGGCAGAGCCGTTACAACACTGTGGGGCCCCTGAATTTAACCCGGGGCCCTGGAAAATGTAGAGGCACCACGGCCTGGTTTATTAGATTAGATTAGATTAGAGTGTGTTTGTGACTTTAATGTTTAAGGGACCAACGCTTTTATAAGAGTTTGTAAACGTTAACACTTGACCCTGGTCCTGGAGCATTTATTTATTTATTTCAACTGTAAACATGTCTGTGTTTCCTCTGTGGCCCCGGGACAGACGTTAACTGTAGAGTTAACTGTAGAGTTAACTGTAGAGTTAATTGTAGAGTTAACTGTAGAGTTAATTGTAGAGTTAACTGTAGAGTTAACTGTAGAGTTAACTGTAGAGTTAACTGTAGAGTTAACTGTAGAGTTAACTGTAGAGTTAACTGTAGAGTTAACTGTAGAGTTAACTGTAGAGTTAATTGTAGAGTTAATTGTAGAGTTAACTGTAGAGTTAACTGTAGAGTTAACTGTAGAGTTAATTGTAGAGTTAATTGTAGATTAACTGTAGATTAACTGTAGAGTTAACTTAGAGTAATTAATTAATTTATTAACTTAGATTAGTTAATTGTAGAGTTAACTGTAGAGTTAATTGTAGAGTTAACTGTAGAGTTAATTGTAGAGTTAACTGTAGAGTGTGACCTGAGACAGGTTGGAGGAGAAGGGGGCGGGGTCCCAGGCCACGAGGACCCCTGAACTGTACAAGGAGCTGGACAGGAACCGGTGGTCCTCCGACGCCATCACCTGGACAAACCAGCACAACACACTTTAACACAGCGTCTGGTCTGGTCTGGTCTGGTCTAGTCTAGTCTAGTCTAGTCTGGTCTGGTTCTAGTCTGGTCTGGTCTGGTCTGGTCTGGTCTGGTCTGGTCTAGTCTAGTCTAGTCTAGTCTGGTCTGGTTCTAGTCTGGTCTGGTCTGGTCTGGTCTGGTCTGGTCTAGTCTAGTCTAGTCTAGTCTGGTCTGGTCTGGTCTAGTCTGGTCTGGTCTGGTCTGGTCTGGTCTGGTCTGGTCTAGTCTAGTCTAGTCTAGTCTAGTCTAGTCTGGTCTGGTCTGGTCTGGTCTAGTCTAGTCTAGTCTAGTGTAGCCTGGTCTAGTCTAGTCTGGTCTGGTCTAGTCTAGTCTAGTCTAGTCTGGTCTAGTCTAGTGTAGTCTGGTCTAGTCTGGTCTGGTCTGGTCTGGTCTGGTCTAGTCTAGTCTAGTCTGGTCTGGTCTGGTCTGGTCTAGTCTAGTCTAGTCTAGTCTAGTGTAGTCTGGTCTACTCTGGTCTGGTCTAGTCTAGTCTAGTGTAGTCTGGTCTAGTCTGGTCTGGTCTAGTCTAGTCTAGTCTGGTCTAGTCTAGTCTGGTCTGGTCTGGTCTGGTTCTAGTCTAGTCTGGTCTGGTTCTAGTCTGGTCTAGTCTGGTCTAGTCTAGTCTAGTCTGGTCTAGTCTAGTCTGGTCTGGTCTGGTCTGGTCTGGTCTGGTCTGGTCTAGTCTGGTCTGGTCTGGTCTGGTCTGGTCTGGTCTGGTCTGGTCTGGTCTGGTCTAGTCTAGTCTGGTCTGGTCTGGTCTGGTCTGGTCTGGTCTGGTCTAGTCTGGTCTGGTCTGGTCTAGTCTGGTCTGGTCTGGTCTGGTCCACCTGGGAGTTGATGAGGCGGATGGTGGTTATGGAGCCCACGTCGCTCTCGAAGCCGACGGTTGGTGCAGAGTTAAACCTCAAAACTGCGTCGTGAGAATCTGTCGTTGAAACAAAACAAGACGTGATTCCTTCAGTGAATAAACCTTTATTTAAAAAAACAGGAACAAAAACAGGAACAGAAACAGGAAGCAGTCAGAGCGGTTCTCCAGTTCTATTCTTTTATTTTATCTTGTTTTTAAGGTTTTTAACTGCACTGTATTTATATTTAGAATAATCACTGAAAGGTGACCCCTCCTTGAAATGCACAAATAAAATGTATTTATTTATTTATTTATGTATTACTATTATTATTATTAAACATCATGTCGTGTTTAGTAAAATGCCTCATTAGCATCTGAGCTAACAGCAGCATCAGTTTCTTTAAAGAGACACGTTTGTTGTGTTTGGTGCAGTTTAAATATCAGCTGAACGCTCGGGACCAGGGCCTTGAGCCCATTTTGACCATTTTTATTTAGTTTTACTCATAATTCAGTCTAATCCTGGTTAGTTTTAGTCTCGTTTTAGTCGACTATATCTACAATAGATTTAGTCTAAAATATAAAGAGTAATGTATTTTCTTCAGTAATAATGTCTCTAATGAAAGTAAACTAGTCCTAACCTGTTCCTGGTATTCAGGTTCCAAGTGTTAACATAGTTTCTATTTAAAGTGGTTCTCTTTTGGTCTCCTGTCGTCTTCCCGAGGCTCTAACAAATGTTTGTGTCTGACATCACTTCAGCGACGCTCAAAAACCTGAGTCTGATTGATCTCTTCTCAACTCCTCTCATTCTGATGGATTTACTCTCTGTTCAGTTTAGATTTGATTTGAAAGCGTCGATACGTTTAGTCAGAGTTTTCATTTGACAGCTGTCTTACTTTATAGCACTATTACTTTATAAACATTGTTATAAATGTTTTAGTCTGAACAATGAACCCATGTCAATTAAACATATCAATTATATTTCAGTGTGTATCAATAGTTTATTTAATTCATTGTTAATTACATCTCTATTAATGCTTAACTACTGTTTTATTGTGTGAGTTATTATAAAGTACTTTAGTGACGGGAGCAGGTCTGAATCTGCTCCACCTGGAAACATGACGTTATTAACAGAAAACACTCACCGATCTCTTTGCCGAGTCCGGAGTAGCGCAGCGAGCCGGCGGACGACACCACGGCGCAGTGTTTGAAGGGCCCCAGCTCCTCCGTCAGGGGCCGGGCCGGCAGCTGCGGGGCCCAGGGCAGAGAGGCGAACGGCTGCAGCTCCGGGGTCAGGCTGCTCACCTCCACCTTCTCCTTCATCTCACACAGAAGCTGCTGAGCGCTGAGCTTTGGCCGCGACGAGACGCCCCCGGGACCCGAGACCTCCACCCCGTATTTGTTCATGGCCTGAGGGAAACAGAGCAGACCCTTATCCCGTCGACTGAGGTGTCACTCTCCTCCAGCAGAGGGCGCCGTCCCTCTCTGTGTGACCTCACCCTCAGACACGTTTAAGAAAGAAGCGGTCTCTGAAACAGTGGGTCATTTAGTGACTCTGTTGGGTCCAGTCTAAAGGAGATACGTCCTGGTCCCGGGACAGAGACAGTGGACAGGACACTTACAGGAGGTTTGATTTGACTGATCTCAGGTCGAAGGTCAGAGGGAGAACAAAGATTTTTGGGCAAAAAGTGACACGGTGCTGCTTTAACTTTAAGGTAATACTTCAGATTTTTCAAGAGAAAGACAAACGAAGCTGAAGCGTGAGAACATCATTAATACGTTCTGACCTGATAATTCTGCACCACCTTCTTCAGTCTGCTCCCCAACATGCTGCTGGACATCTCATCGTCCCACACCTGTCCCAGGAGACCGTTCGGCCCGAAAAACTCCGCGTCCCCGCCTTTCCCGCTGAGCTCGCCCCTGCGCCGGCCCCCGAACAGGGTCTCCAGGGCTCGGGTCAAAGGGCGCGGGAGCAGACGGGCCATGAACCCCGGAGGCTCCTTGGACCTGCGCCTCGACGGAGGATCCTCGTGGGTCCGGTTAGGAGACGACAGCACCGGGATCGGACGGTTAGGGTCACCTGGGACCACCCCCGGCAGCTTCTGAGGGTCCAGGTACATGGGCTTAGCCCCTCCTCGCAGCACCTGCCACAGGTGAGAGGAGATAGGAGATAGGAGACAGGAGAGAGGAGAGAGGAGAGAGGAGAGAGGAGAGAGGAGAGGGGAGAGGGGAGAGGGGAGGAGAGAGGACAGAGGAGAGAGGAGAGGAGAGGAGAGGAGAGAGGAGAGGGAGAGGGGAGGAGAGAGGAGAGAGGAGAGGAGAGAGGAGAGAGGAGAGAGGAGAGGAGAGAGGAGAGAGGAGAGGAGAGGAGAGAGGAGAGAGGAGAGAGGAGAGAGGAGAGGAGAGAGGAAGGAGAGGAGAGGGAGGAGAGAGAGGGGAGAGAGGAGAGGAGGAGAGAGGAGAGGAGAGAGGAGAGAGGAGATAGGAGAGAGGAGAGAGGAGAGGAGAGAGGAGAGGAGAGAGAGGAGAGAGGAGAGGAGAGAGGAGAGAGGAGAGGAGAGAGAGAGAGGAGAGAGGAGAGGAGAGGAGAGAGAGGAGAGAGGAGAGGAGAGGAGAGAGAGGAGAGAGGAGAGGGAGGGAGAGAGGAGAGGAGAGGAGGAGAGAGGAGAGAGGGAGAGGAGAGAGGAGAGGAGAGAGGAGAGGAGAGAGGAGAGAGGAGAGAGAGGAGAGAGGAGAGGGAGAGAGGAGAGAGGAGAGAGAGGGAGAGAGGAGAGAGGAGAGGAGAGAGGAGAGAGGAG
>CM072161.1:22418447-22505595 GCA_036850595.1 Rhyacichthys aspro
TGACGGGAACGCTGTTCTCAGCACAGATGGCGTAGAGCAGAGCCATGGAGACACAGAAGACCCCCAAACACAGAGCCCCCCGTCGGGCCCTGCGCCGCATCCTCCACAAAGGACTCACCCGGTCCATCGCAGCACCCGGGATCTGCCAGGACCACAACCAGATTAACCATGTTACAGAGAACTAGGAGGACTACAGAGGTCTACAGAGGTCTACAGAGGACTACAGAGGACTACAGAGGACTACAGAGGTCTACAGAGGACTACAGAGGACTACAGAGGACTACAGAGGTCTACAGAGGACTACAGAGGACTACAGAGGTCTACAGAGGTCTACAGAGGACTACAGAGGACTACAGAGGTCTACAGAGGACTACAGAGGTCTACAGAGGACTACAGAGGTCTACAGAGGACTACAGAGGTCTACAGAGGACTACAGAGGTCTACAGAGGTCTACAGAGGTCTACAGAGGTCTACAGAGGACTACAGAGGTCTACAGAGGACTACAGAGGACTACAGAGGTCTACAGAGGTCTACAGAGGACTACAGAGGTCTACAGAGGACTACAGAGGTCTACAGAGGACTACAGAGGTCTACAGAGGTCTACAGAGGTCTACAGAGGTCTACAGAGGACTACAGAGGTCTACAGAGGACTACAGAGGACTACAGAGGTCTACAGAGGTCTACAGAGGACTACAGAGGTCTACAGAGGACTACAGAGGTCTACAGAGGACTACAGAGGTCTACAGAGGTCTACAGAGGACTACAGAGGTCTACAGAGGACTACAGAGGTCTACAGAGGTCTACAGAGGTCTACAGAGGTCTACAGAGGACTACAGAGGTCTACAGAGGTCTACAGAGGTCTACAGAGGTCTACAGAGGTCTACAGAGGACTACAGAGGTCTACAGAGGTCTACAGAGGTCTACAGAGGTCTACAGAGGTCTACAGAGGTCTACAGAGGTCTACAGAGGTCTACAGAGGTCTACAGAGAGAAGAGACTGAGCTGAGGATGAACTCAAAGAAACTGTTGTGTCTTTTACAAAAGCAGCAGCCGTTTCCCAGAATGCACCTCAGCATTGGTCACAGTTTAAAGAGAAAAGTGTTGAAGCAGAACAGAGACCTGAATGTTAAAGACAAACCTCACCTGAGCCTCACCTGAACCTCACCTGAGTCTCACCTGAACCTCACCTGAGCCTCACCTGAGTCTCACCTGAACCTCACCTGAGTCTCACCTGAACCTCACCTGAGCCTCACCTGAGGCTCACCTGAACCTCACCTGAGCCTCACCTGAGTCTCACCTGAACCTCACCTGAGTCTCACCTGAGTCTCACCTGAACCTCACCTGAGCCTCACCTGAGTCTCACCTGAACCTCACCTGAACCTCACCTGAACCTCACCTGAGTCTCACCTGAACCTCACCTGAGTCTCACCTGAGTCTCACCTGAACCTCACCTGAGCCTCACCTGAGTCTCACCTGAACCTCACCTGAACCTCACCTGAGTCTCACCTGAGTCTCACCTGAACCTCACCTGAGCCTCACCTGAGTCTCACCTGAGCCTCACCTGAGTCTCACCTGAACCTCACCTGAGTCTCACCTGAGTCTCACCTGAACCTCACCTGAGTCTAACCTGAGTCTCACCTGAACCTCACCTGAGTCTCACCTGAACCTCACCTGAGCCTCACCTGAGTCTCACCTGAACCTCACCTGAACCTCACCTGAGTCTCACCTGAACCTCACCTGAGCCTCACCTGAGTCTCACCTGAACCTCACCTGAGTCTCACCTGAACCTCACCTGAGCCTGAAGTCCCTTAGTTTTATTTAAATCCATCAAGTTGTTGTTGGACCAAGTAATAAATAAAAGCGTTGAGTGCGTTCTCAGAGCAGATCCAAACAAATCCAGACATGAACCTTCCTGAACTGTCTTCATTTACTCATGGTCCTGTACCTTGTAGCCCATGCTGTTGTAGCTGTGTTCTCTGTGGGTTTTGTGGTTGCTCAGAAACGCTGTGCTGCTGCGTCCGGGTTCATCTCTGTGGACAGATATAAACAGAGTCAGGATGTCCCTGAAGACCCCAGCGCCCGGGACAGTCTCCAGGCACCTAGACAGTCTCCAGGCACCCGGACAGTCTCCAGGGACCGGGACAGTGTCCAGGGACCCGGACAGTGTCCAGGGACCCGGACAGTCTCCAGGCACCGGGACAGTCTCCAGGGACCCGGACAGTCTCCAGGCACCCGGACAGTCTCCAGGCACCGGGACAGTCTCCAGGGACCCGGACAGTCTCCAGGGACCCGGACAGTCTCCAGGCACCTGGACAGTCTCCAGGCACCCGGACAGTCTCCAGGGACCGGGACAGTGTCCAGGGACCCGGACAATGTCCAGGGACCCGGACAGTCTCCAGGCACCGGGACAGTCTCCAGGGACCGACAGTCTCAGCACATTAAATTTCAATTAAATTCAAATTATATTCAAAAATCAAAATTCAAAACATCCCACACACTTCCAAGACAGTTAAGGACAGTCTCCAGGCACCCGGACAGTCTCCAGGGACCGGGACAGTCTCCAGGGACCGGGACAGTCTCCAGTGACCAGGACAGTCTCCAGGCACCCGGACAGTCTCCAGGGACTGGGACAGTCTCCAGTGACCAGGACAGTCTCCAGGCACCCGGACAGTCTCCAGGGACCGGGACAGTCTCCAGTGACCAGGACAGTCTCCAGTGACCAGGACAGTCTCCAGGCACCTGGACAGTCTCTAGGGTTAGGGGTTAGGGTTCAAAGGTTTTAATTACAACAGAAACGACTGATACACAGTTCATCACAGATCAGACATTAGACCAACTCTGGAACATTTACTGAAATATTGATGTACATTGTTCCTGCCAAACAAACCAATAAAAAAACAAATAAAACAAAACAAAATATAAATATCAACTAGAGCTGCACAGAATAGGTTTAAGATGGATTTGAACAGGTTTTAGGTGGATTTGAACAGGTTTAAGATGGATTTGAACAGGTTTTAGTTGGATTTGAACAGGTTTTAGTTGGATTTGAACAGATTTTAGTTGGATTTGAACAGGTGTAAGTTGGATTTGAACAGGTTTTAGTTGGTTTTGAACAGGTTTTAGTTGGATCAGAGGAAATGAGGCCTGTATCTCATTAAAGCTGCTGAGTCTATTTATGTCAAACGTTTATAAATAGAATCATAAGAATGTCTTCAATAAAATAATCTAAAGTAAATCACGGGAGACAATAAAGTAATAAAACATTTCTGATTCAGGCTGAAGGTACAGACGGGCACTGCATTAATGCTCACCTGCACTGGACTACAAACTCTGAGTGCATGATGGGAAATGGTCCTGTCAGCGTGAACATAGGTCTCATGGTGCGTTCAGGTGCTCCTCGGGAACTAGTTTTTCTGAGTTCTGATAAATGCAGATGAATCCTGCTGGAGTCGGAACAGACTCTGAAACTCACCTGAGATTCTGTTGATGTTATTGTTACTGTTATATCATCATCATCATCATCATCATCATCAGGAGGAAGCTAACGTTTAAGATATTTTAGTTTAATATAAGTCATTTAAAAATGTTTAAACTGTTTTCATAAAAATAATTTGATAATTTGTTTTTTGTCCTGTAACTGGATTCACTTATTTAAAAATAACATTAGCACATTTCTGACTCCATTTTTCCTGTCGTTATGGTTTAGAATGTTCCCGCTTTCCGAGGAGCACCTGAATGCACCATAAAACTGTCTGGAAGGTGCAGGAAATGAACGTTCTTATTTCTAATGTTATGTTAAATTCAGACACAGTTTGGTCAATGTGTGACTTGGTTCTTTCTCTGTGATAGGTCACAGTAGAAGTGTGTCTAGTTTGTTTTTTACCCATCATCCTCTTCTCACACAACAGACCCAGAGCCTTATCAAACTGCAACAGCATCAGACATTTCAGGTTCATCTTTAAACGCATTGTCCTCGGCCGTTTTAATAATCCATTAAACGTCACAAAGGCAGAGCTGTCGGATTAAACCGCATTAGATTCACAGTTAATCGTCTGTTTTCATTCGAGCTTTAATACTCTTTTATTACGACTCATTTCTAAAGGTCAAAGGGAGGAAAGAAACAAACAGCCCTGATTTTAATGGTTTGTCATAATCTTCAGCCTGTTTTCTCTTGATTTTCCCAGTTTTCAGATGATTTGATGTGAACTCTCTCCGACACGTATTTCCAGGTGTGTCCTTCTGACATTCCAGCCTCAGAAGCAAAACAACACCAGCTTCTGATTTGTAAGTGACCACAGTCCTGCGCTCAATAAAACCAACTCATCAAACACTTCCCTTCTTTAAAACCACTCAAAAATCTGTTCCATCCAAGTTAAACCGCTTAAAACCCACCTAAACCCCTCTACAACCAGTTTTTAACCATTAAAAACCACTTAAGGCCCGCTAAAACACAGCAAAAAACCCCTAAAACAATGCTAAAACAACCCTAAAAAACACAGCTAAAACAACGCTTAAACACTGCTAACATACCACTAAAACAACCCTAAAAAAACACCGCTTAAACACTGCTACAACAACGCTTAAACACTGCTAAAATGCCGCTAAAACAACCCTAAAAAACACAGCTAATACATAGCTAAAACAACGCTTAAACACTGCTAAAACACTGCTAAAACAACCCTAAAAAACACTGCTAAAACAAAGCTAAAGCACAGCTAAAACAATGCTAAAACAACGCTTAAACAACGCTAAAACACAGCCAAAACAACGCCTAAACAACGCTAAAACACAGCTAAAACAACGCTTAAACAACGCTAAAACACAGCTAAAACAATGCTTAAACAACGCTAAAACACAGCTAAAACAACGCTTAAACAACACTTAAACACTGCTAAAACAACGCTTAAGCAACGCTAAAACACAGCTAAAACAACGCTTAAACAACACTAAAACACAGCTAAAACAACGCTTAAGCAACGCTAAAGTACCGCTTAAACACTGCTAAAACAACACTAAAGCAACACTAAACCACTGCTAAAACAACGCTTAAACAACACTTAAACACTGCTAAAACAACGCTTAAACAACACTTAAACACTGCTAAAACAAAGCTTAAACACTGCTAAAACAACGCTTAAACACAGCTAAAACAAAGCTTAAACAACGCTAAAACACAGCTAAAGCACAGCTAAAACAACGCTAAAACAACGCTAAAGCACAGCTAAAACAACGCTAAAACACCGCTAAAGCACAGCTAAAACACCGCTAAAACACCGCTAAAGCACAGCTAAAACACTGCTAAAGCACAGCTAAAACACTGCTAAAGCACTGCTAAAGCACAGCTAAAACACTGCTAAAGCACTGCTAAAACAGCGCTAATGTGACTTATCTTTTACTGAGAACTTAAAAACACAACAATAAAGTGTTACCTTCTGTGAGATCTCAGACTGAGCCTTTCATTTCCTCAGGTGTTTTTCCACCGATCTCCCTCTTTATATTGAACCAAAGTCTGCCAATACAACCTCCAGAACAATCTCCAGAATTAACATCCATCTTGACTTATTATATCCTACAGACTGTATTTGAACGCACCGTGAAACCAGCATCATTAATAATCCATCTCTTTTACTCACAGCTGTCGACTCCATCAATTAAAAACCTCTTTTGTGCCACTGTTCCTGAAGCTTTTAAGTCACATATTAACTGTAGACGGTATTTAGGCTAAAGGCTGCTCGTGACTCCATCTAGTGTTTCAGAGTGGTATAGCAGCCAGGCACAGCGACTAAATCTATTGTAGATATAATCGACTATATTCTTATGATATTTAGTCGAATAAAAGTAAATAAGGATTAGACGAAATTAACACTAAAACTAAACTCAACCTTTGGGGCAATTGTTGTTGTGATACTGGGCAACATAAATAAAATTGAATTAAAATAAATTAAAATTTGCAGCTCATGACTCCATCTAGTGTTACAAAGTGATATAGCAGCCTGGCTGGTTGTAATAACACTGATCTTTGTCTTCCTCTTGATTTTAGGCTCAGATATTGTCCTTTCCACGCATTAAATCCACTCAGACTGTTCTCAGCGGGACTAATGTGGTTTCTGTGGATGCGCTGCAGAAGGAGCTCGTGTTTTCGCAGTGAGTCTGACCTGAGTGATGCTCTTACCGTTGATCCGGTGCTTTACGGTCGCTCCGGTGCAGAGCAGGCGGTCGGCCCCGGCGCCATGTTTCCCGTGCGCGCTCCGTGACTGTGGCCGTGCCGCGGGCCGTGGGTCCGCTCCGAGGCCGCGGCGGGGTCCGGGGGCATTTGGAGAAAGAGCACGACACGCATCAGCACCGAGCAGCTCTCTGCTTTCTGTTGGAACGAAGCTGCAGCAGCGCGCGTCACACTAGCGCCAACACTGCAGCACTTCCGCCCAGACTTTCGAAATAAAAGTGCTCTCTTACGTGAGTCATCTTTAAACAGACTGTAGCTGGTATTTGTTTTCTTCTTGTTGCGAAAATGCTGTAAACCCAAATAGTTTATTGAAAAATCAATCGTTTGTGTAACAGTCTTTCTGATCCATCTACTGTTTATCATGAGGGACTGTAATAGATGAGAACCTCTATTCAGGAACAGAAAACCAAGACAGTCGACCTCTTAGTATTTTAGCCTCAATAAAACCATTACTTATATAAATAGTCTGATTTAAAAACTGTACAAAATTCAGAAAGCAGTGTTAAAAGTGACTGTTTCAGCCTGATTTCTGTAGGAAAGACCTTGAGCTCGAGTTTGTTTTATTTTGTAGGCTTGTTTTAAACTTCCGGTCTGAAGCTGTGTTAATGAGCGGAACTTGAGGAGTTTTCTGCAGCATCTTGCCAAAACTGCAGCGTAACCTCTGCAGAGAACATTCACACTGTTACTCTGCTGCGAACACTCATCCTCTTTCATTTATTTGTTTTAATTCTACTCTGTCTCTTTAAATAAATGTGCTTTACATTCACGAAGGTGAAAATGCTGCAGAAATACACAGCTGGATTATATTTGATTAAAAGAGGCGCTTCATTTAGTTTCATACTGTTTCTTATGTTCTTCTTTTAAGTCATGTGACCCACTTTTGACCCTCTTTTTCTTTTTTATTGTAACAAGCACAGTAGCTCTCGCAGTAACACCACAGACACACAATAAACAGTACAATATCGTATAGCATTAGAGCAAATAAAAAATAGAAGAGTTAAATAAATGTATAAATATAATCAATATAAGATAATAAAAAGAAAGGATTTTCTTTTCTTTGAGCCATAACCGTTACAGCTTATGTAACGGAAGATTATAGATATAATAGCAAAAAAAACATGAGAGTGTTACTTGCTTCGTTACAAAACAGTGTGTGGAAAACCTCCCTGCAGTCAAACAAAATGATCTCGTTCCCTGACCGGGAATCGAACCCGGGCCGCGGCGGTGAGAGCGCCGAATCCTAACCACTAGACCACCAGGGAAGTACCCGGTACACAGTTGTGCCATGTCTATTGTGTATTAACAACATTTAGATTTAAATTCTTCTCTGTTCTGACTTTACAGAAGATGCTAAAGATGTAGCATTGACTTAGCTTACTCTGTTAGCCAACATCCTTTACGGTTAACATAACTGGACCGTGACAGAACGGGCTCAGAGTTACTATTCATTTATTTTATGTTGATTAATATTTCAACATGGCTAACACTGTGTCGTTAGTCAGTTATATCCTTCCTACTGTCAGTGTGTTAGCTCAAGCTTTTAAGCGATTAGCAAGCTAACGAGCTAAGATAATAATTAGCACGATAATCTTTCAGATGTCGTACGTTAATGTTATTGGAATAATGAAATAGCAGCTGTTACGTGTACAGTGTTATATTGGAAACAGTCTTCATGGCGTTGTCAAGACCTCGTGGCGCAACGGTAGCGCGTCTGACTCCAGATCAGAAGGTTGCGTGTTCAAATCACGTCGGGGTCAATCTTTTTCTCCCTTAGTGTCTCTAAAGTCAGCTCTGCGGTGTTTTAAATCAGTCCCAGGTGTTTTAGTGGTCAGTGGGAATCCCCTTTAGCCCAACTCAGTGAACAGTCTGTAAGAGATAGTGATGATGTCTAAGACCACAAGAGTCATATTCTGTACTTCTGTTGGTAATTATAATCACACGAAACACATTCTCAACTTACAAACATTTGGAAACTTTTATTAATGTGATTTTTTTTATTTATTACACTGGATATTTACATACATCTTTCTCAGTGCCTCATGTTCTGTGGAATATCATCAAGGACCCAACATGTAAACAGACAGTGAAGTAGTTTATTGTTTGTTAAAAGACATTTTTCCTCTTTTTTTTTTTTTCAATTTCACATTCTCTCCCAAAAAATCACTGACCAGATATCTACCAAATGCTTTTTATAAATTAATAATAATAAAAAACAATAACACACTTAATGAAGACTAAACGCCATTTACTTTAACACTTTAACACTAGTAGAAATAAAGCTCAGCGGATCCTTCTTTTCAATATTAGCAGTAAATTCTCAAATAAACATATCACACACTGCAAAAACCAAAGAAACAAAGGCAAAATATAACAATGGCCAATGATGTGTTACCTTTATCTCATCTAACACATATACCATGCTTCTATAGACTTAAAAAGACGTTCCAGATGCATATTTAGTTTTAACCCTGCACATTTGATGAGACTTAAATCTGAGGATTGTTAAACCGTTGTCGTGCTGCTCTTTCAGCCGACAGAGCCGTGGATGCTCACTCTTTTCCGGGTTTTGTCGGTGCATCGTTCCAAAATGAGCTCTGGACTCGGTCGAGGAGGAATCACCGGAGCCTCCTTCTTCAGCTCTGACTCCGAACTCGAGCCGGACTCTGGGATGTTCTCTGGAGAAAGAACGGTGCAGGTGAGTGAGGTTCAGAGGTGTGTTATATTTCCAGCAGTACCTTGGTTCTTCCTCTCTCTCAGCGGAGACTTGGACCTCATCCCGGAGTTCCTCTGCGGTTCTCCGAGTCGACTCTTCTGTTGGAGGTAACGCCGGCTGTTTCTGCGATAAACGTCTTGGCTCATCCTCTGACGGGATCTGCTGTGGATGCTCTTGGCGTTTCTGATCGTCGACCTGAAACCAAAACCAGCTTATGGTGCGTTCAGGTGCTCCTCGGAACTCGTTTTTAAGCACCACAATCGAACAGGGTGCTTTGTTATTGGCTGCTTCTCTGTTTCTTGTTTTGTGTCTTTCAAAACCTTTCGCTCAGTTTCCGCAGGTTTGTCTCTTTCCATTGTATCTCTTAGATGTTTCTCTCCTTTCATCGTTCATATCTATGTTTTTATTCTGTATATTTTAATTAATATTTATATTTTATTATTTAAAGCTCCACCTGATTTTCTTTTCTTGTCCCTGTCTCAGAATCTCCTCCAAATGCAGCAGAGACCTCTCCTGCTTCTCTTTTATTAAAAAATAAAACCACAAAATACTAGTTTAGAGTTTAGCGTTAGCTTAGCTGTGACTTCAGCGTCAGGACGACAATTATCTCCTCCTCGTTAAACATTACGTGATTGAATTGACAGTATTTATCTGTGTTTTACGTTGTCTCCCTTTTCTCTGTTGATGCTTTTCTTTTTTCAGCTGTTTCTCTGTTAAAAGACATATTCAGCTGAAAATACACTTTATCTGCAGCTATTAAACTTCCTGGAACGTCATGTGACAAGTGTCGACCAATGGGAGCGCTCCTTTTTGGAGCATGTGATTGTCCAAGGTTTTCTGTTCCTGAATAGAGGTTCTCATCTGTTACAATCACCTATAATAAACAGTAGATGGATCATAAATCTTAACCTTCGCGGAGGCAGTTTCTGTCCGTGAGGATTGGGTTTTTCTAACGCTGTCCTTTTACCAGCTTTCTGCAGGAACATGGAGGGGAAGTGGCCAGTCTCCTCGTCTTTTCTGAATAAAACAAGACAAATGTCAAAACTCAACAGAACAACAGAACAGTCAAAATAAAAGCCCCTTAATCCAAAGCGTTCGGGTGTCATAAATAAGTCGAGACGGAAAAGGGCCGTGTGTTTAAATGTCTGAGAGAACATTTGGACTAAATATGTGTCGTACCTGACGACCCACCAGCCGTCCAGCAGTCTGTGGATGACCTCGATGGTTTCTCCCGTTTCCAGAGAGATCTCGTCGTCCTGTTCTGCTTTGTAGGCTTCAGTAGCAACGAACAGCTCTCCTGCGTCGACAAGAAGAAGCGTCGTTAGAGATTTATCAGCTCCACGGAGGAACAGAGGTCAGCAGACGTACCGTCGTAGTCCGGGTCTGGCTCCTCGGACTCTTCTGGACCGTCTAAAGGCTCCAGGTACGAGGCCGGGACCCAGCCGTGTTTGGACTCTAACTGACAAAACCACCAACCTGAAAAACAACCGCAGCGTCCGGGAACTTTACAGGTTTCAATCAGACTTGGGTTTTATTCAAAGTGTTTAAAGTTAAATAAAAGCAGCAGAAATAAACAGACGATGCTGGAAGACAAAACAAACTGAGCTCGTGTCCAGATCATTATTATTTACAACATTATTTTAAATGTGTGCGTTTATTTATTTATGTAAGTGTCCCTGAACGCACCGTTTTGGTTTTTCTCCACGATCTCCACCAGGTCGCCGGAGCGCAGGTTTATCTCGTGTTTGGACGTCTTGGTGAAGTCGGCGATCACGCGGTAAGTGTCCAGGACGATGGGGCCAGAAATCTCTACGACGTAAAGACACTTTCAGATTAAAACTCACAAACTCAGAGACGTCAGCTCGAACCTGAAATAAATCTCACCAGAAGCATTTCCTCGGGACTGTTCTCTCGATTCAACAAACGTCTCATTTCTCTTGAGTCTGACACAGAAAGAGCTCAGGGTTAATGACATCCATGTAAATGATTATTTATTACACAAGTTTCACTTTCTCCTGAAAATAAGTGTGGTCTGTGCTTTTCACTGAGCTCCACTGACTCTGTGTTTGGAGACAGCGCCCCCTGTGGTCACACATTTACACTGGTTTTATATTAGGCCATGTGTTTGAAAATTTACAAGAGATTTATTTTTTAAATTAGACCCTATCTTCTCACATTTCTACAATTTAGGCTAGGGGTTAGGGTCTAGGGGGCTAGGGACTAGGGGTTAGGGTCTAGGGGTTAGGGTCTAGGGGTTAGGGTCTAGGGGGCTAGGGACTAGGGGTTAGGGTCTAGGGGGCTAGGGACTAGGGGTTAGGGTCTAGGGGTTAGGGTCTAGGGGGCTAGGGGTTAGGGTCTAGGGGTTAGGGTCTAGGGGGCTAGGGACTAGGGGTTAGGGTCTAGGGGTTAGGGTCTAGGGGGCTAGGGGTTAGGGTCTAGGGGGCTAGGGACTAGGGGTTAGGGGCTAGGGACTAGGGCCTAGGGGTTAGGGGCTAGGGGTTAGGGGTTAGAGACTAGGGGTTAGGGTCTAGGGGGCTAGGGACTAGGGGTTAGGGTCTAGGGGGCTAGGGACTAGGGGTTAGGGTCTAGGGGCTAGGGACTAGGGGTTAGGGGCTAGGGGCTAGGGGCTAGGGACTAGGGCCTAGGGGTTAGGGGTTAGAGACTAGGGGTTAGGGGTTAGGAGCTAGGGGCTAGGGACTAGGAGCTAGGGACTAGGGGTTAGGGGCTAGGTGTTAGGGGCTAGGGGTTAGGGACTAGGGGCTAGGGGTTAGGGGCTAGGGACTAGGGGTTAGGGGCTAGGGGCTAGGTGTTAGGGGCTAGGGGTTAGGGACTAGGGGCTAGGGACTAGGGGTTAGGGGCTAGGGGTTAGGGGCTAGGGACTAGGGACTAGCGCCTAGGGACTAGGGGCTAGGGGTTAGGGGCTAGGGGTTAGGGGCTAGGGGCTAGGGGTTAGGGGCTAGGGACTAGGGACTAGCGCCTAGGGGCTAGGGGCTAGGGGTTAGAGACTAGGGGTTAGGGGTTAGGAGCTAGGGGCTAGGGACTAGGAGCTAGGGACTAGGGGTTAGGTGCTAGGTGTTAGGGGCTAGGGGTTAGGGGTTACGGGCTAGGGACTAGGGGTTAGGGGCTAGGGGTTAGGGGCTAGGGACTAGGGCCTAGGGGTTAGGGGTTAGAGACTAGGGGTTAGGGGTTAGGAGCTAGGGGCTAGGAGCTAGGGACTAGGGGTTAGAGGCTAGGTGTTAGGGGCTAGGGGTTAGGGACTAGGGGCTAGGGGTTAGGGGCTAGGGACTAGGGGTTAGGGGCTAGGTGTTAGGGGCTAGGGGTTAGGGACTAGGGGCTAGGGGTTAGGGGCTAGGGACTAGGGGTTAGAGACTAGGGGTTAGGGACTAGGGGCTAGGGACTAGGGGTTCGGGACTAGGGGTTAGGAGCTAGAGACTAGGTGTTAGGGGCTAGGTGTTAGGGGCTAGGGGTTAGGGACTAGGGGCTAGGGGTTAGGGGCTAGGGACTAGGGGTTAGAGACTAGGGGTTAGGAGCTAGGGACTAGGGGTTAGGGGCTAGGTGTTAGGGGCTAGGGGTTAGGGACTAGGGGCTAGGGACTAGGGGTTCGGGACTAGGGGTTAGGAGCTAGGGGCTAGGGGTTAGGGACTAGGGGTTAGGAGCTAGAGACTAGGGGCTAGGGACTAGGGGTTCGGGACTAGGGGTTAGGGGCTAGGTGTTAGGGGCTAGGGGCTAGGGACTAGGGGTTAGGGGCTAGGTGTTAGGGGCTAGGGGCTAGGGGTTCGGGGTTAGAGACTAGGGGTTAGGGGTTAGGAGCTAGGGGCTAGGGACTAGGAGCTAGGGACTAGGGGTTAGGGGCTAGGTGTTAGGGGTTAGGGACTAGGGGTTAGGGGCTAGGTGTTAGGGGCTAGGGGTTGAAGGTCACTGAACCAAGCACTAGTTTGTCTTTACTTTTTCTACAGAATAAACATGTCTCTGGTTTCTAGATCAGAGCGGCAGATTATTTTTTCAGAAACAGTTTAAAAACTGAAACACGTTTGAGCTTCAGAGACTGACGTGTTTGGAGCCGGTGGGTTTTCGTCGTCTGGTCTCACTTTGAAGAAGTCACTGAGGTGTTTACAGCGAGAGATGTGAGGAGGCAGAGCGACCAGAGCCAGGCAGTACTCCGCCAGCGTCGTCTTCTTACTCTCCCTCGACTTTTCATTTTCAACCCATCGAGGAGCTGACAACACAAACACCACAGGGTTTTCTTACGTTGCGTCAGGTCTGAGGTTTGTGCTTTTATTTCTACACTTTGTTGTTTTGAAAGAAAGGTTTCACAACGTTATCAGTTCAAACACTTCTGTTTTCATGAAAATGTTCCTGTATTTCTAAAGAGGAACAGAAAATAAAATACAAGACAGAAGCTAGAGCACATTAAAATTAAGCTGGAGTTCCTCTTTATTCTCATCATGAATAAAAGGATCCATGCTGGGTCCAGTTACTTTTAATATAAAGTGTCAAACAGAAGACAATATAACAACAACCTGTACCTTTACCACAAAATATAAAGCCTTATAATCATTTAAATAGTTGCTTTAAATTCCTTTTTGATGCTTGTTTGTTGTGACATAAAAATATAAAAATATAAAATATTAGACTTTAGACTCTTGAAACAAAAACTGGACATATTTAATAAAAGAAATACAGTATAAATACTAAAAGTGGAGTCCCACCGGGGTCTGCTGGCCACAAACCTCAGGGTTTATTTTTATATAAAAAGGAGAAGTGTGTGAAACACAGGTGCATCCTCAGGCCATTTCTGTTTCTCATTTTTCTTTTTGATTTGCTTTAATTATGACATGAATATCTGTAGAATGTTTCTTTTTGACATATGTTTTTGATTCTAATAGTGAGTCTTGCAGGTGTTTAGTCTGTGTTTTCTGCATAAATCCCTTAAACCACTTCAGCTCTGCTCAAAAAGTATTCAGTCGTTTTCAGGATTTTAAGGCTTTCATTATTTCACAGCATTAAGCCTTTGTTAGAAAAGAGAAAAGAAGCTAACGTTAAACCTGACTCGTTCGTAGCGTTAAAAGCTAATAAACTCAGTAATTATGGAGTTATTGATAAATATCAACAGTAACTCTCAGACTTTAGGGGTTCAGGAGCCTGCAGCAGTAATGTTCTTGACTTCATTGGTTTCTCACCTGGTAACGAAGGGATGATTCTGTCTTTCTTTTCGATCTGTCCAGACTCGATCGGAAACATGTCCTTTAAAGATTTCTGTGATGAAACCAAAAAAAACAAAACATTCAGGGCTAGACTTTATGAAATATCAGAGCGTCTGAAGCAGAAGGACTCACGTGGAAAGTGTGTATCTCGGGATAAGTTCGATAGATGAGTTTTTCTGAGAGGTCGCTCCACTTCACCATCAGCCTGTAAACCTGCACATTTCACACAAACATTTACAACACGACGAAGACAACGCGTTCAGAGTCTACACCGTGAGGTCCTTACGTAGTGTCGACTCGGAAAGAGACGCTTCTCGAAGCCCAGTAACTCCACGTGCCTCACATAGAACCCGTCCATGTTCCAAGAGAAAGGGTTCGACTGAAGAGAAGTGTTTTTGTGCGTCGTGTGTGAAACTGTCCAGAGTGTCGTCAGCCACAGCTTCCTCTTTACTGCGTTCTGAAATAATAAACTTCACACACAAAAAGAAACAGAAACACATGTAACTTTTGCTTTGTCTTTTGACTCATTATTGTGTGAAAAGGTTTTTGCCCCCTTCCTGATTTTATTTATGTATTTTTTTTACAGATTTATCACACTTAACTAGAACCTGTTTGACAAAGTGAAGAAGGCCAGAAGATCTGAAAAAGCAAGACATCATGCCATGATCCAAAGAAATTCAGGAACAAATGAAAAACAAACGGAGTCTGGAAAGAGTTCAGAGCCATTTCTAAATCTCTGAGACTCCATCCAACCACAGAGAGACATTATCCACAAAAGGAGACAATACCTTCCAGGAGTGACCCCGACCAGAATTACCCCAAGACTCATCCAAGAGTCACAAAAGAACCACAACAACATCTAAAGACCTGCAGGCCTCACTCGTCTCAGTAAAGGTCAGAGGTCATGACTCAACCAGAAGAAAGAGACGAGCAAAAATGGCACAAAGCACCACTGACCAAAAAGAACATAAAGACTCAACTCACTGTGTGTCCCGTTCCATCTGGAGTTCAATAAAAGAACCACATACCAGCAGTAAATATGGTGGTGGTAGTGTGATGGTCTGGACCTGGACGACTCACTGTGATCGATTCAACCATGAATCCTGCTCTGGACCAAATAATCCTGAAGGAGAATGTCCTCCATCAGTTCATGACTCGATCTGAAGCAGGACAATGATCACACACCAGTCCACCTCTGAATGGTTCAGATAAACTAAATGAAGGTTTAGGACTGGACTAGTCTCAGTCTGGACTTGAATCTGATTGAGATGCTGTGGTCTGACGTTAAAAAGACTCCAATGAGTCTGAATTAAACCAGTTCTGTAGAAGAGTGACCAGGTTCCTCCAGAAATGAGACAGACTCTCAAATGTTTGGCTGTTTACTTGTTTGTTGTTTTGTCATTTTATGGATCAAACAAAGAGAATTTTCCTTTAGGGACAATAAATATGAATTTAAAACCAAACAGTCCTACTGTACGATCCTACAGACGTGGGATCCAGCTCAACATATTTCAGTTTTTAGGAGTTTCCCTTCAGACTCTTTCTCAATAAAACAACGAGCCCACTTCCTTCTTTGTTCGCCTCAGTTTGACAAAGGCTTCTGAGTCAAAAAACAAACACAAACCTCAAAAACAGTGAAGGACTTTGACGAGAGTTTAGGGAAGTTTCGTATCGACTCACGGCTCCACAGAGAAACATTGTACTGTACATTTCAAATACAGCAATAATTCAATTAAAAATAAAAACAAAACATTAACAAAGAAAATGACAAACTGAAAATGTGCTGATAAACAGGAAATAAAGTAATCAGGAATATATCATTTAATCCAAACATAACGTCCTGATGTGAGAATAAAAACAGAGTTGGATGTAGTCCCAGTGTTGGCCACACGAGAGCAGCACTGCACTGTTTCAAACACAGCACGTGACACTGGCTCTGATCACGTCACGAGACAGGTTCAGTTTAAATTCATCCCTGTTTCTGGAATAAAACTGAAATGAAATAAAAAACAACAAGTGCTGGATGTTTATTTGTGAAGTTCAGACAAAGTTCAGTCTTTGTTTTTAAAATGTGTGATTTCTGAAGATCTTTGTGCATTAAAGTATATAAAAGTCATTTATTGAAGTTATTATAGAAACTTCCACGAGTGACGTCAACAGAGACAGAAAAAAAAAAAATCAAACCAGTAAATAAGACGTTTTTGGACAAACGGACTCCTTTTTTTAGTGAAAAACTGAAGCATTCATGAATTAAAAACTTAGTGACTCTGACCTTGTTTCCTCAGAGTCGGCCTCTGATTGGACGAGATCCTCACGAGAGAAAAACACAAAAAACATTCAACTGAAATATTTCTTTAGTAAATTCCTCCTTGTTTTTGTGTAAACGTCAAATTCAAACAGAAACAGGAGAAATGGACGAAAACAAAGCTAGTGTTTGTGGTTTTAAACGTGGTCAGTATGAATTTAAACATTTATTTATCGTCTACACTGCATTAAACACAAACAGAACCTGTACAAACTCAAATATTGAGTCTAAATGAGAGGAAACTGCTGCAGCATGAATTTAATGTTGAGAAAGATGGGAATAAACAGAAACAGTTGAATGTTTCCTGCAGCAGCTGTACCTCCAGCCTCTACCTGCTTAGACCAGGTCTAGACCAGGTCCAGACCAGGTCCAGACCAGGTCCAGCCTCTACCTGCTTAGACCAGGTCTAGACCAGGTCCAGACCAGGTCCAGACTCTCACTGCTTAGACCAGGTCTAGACCAGGTCCAGGTCAGTTTTTGGTGGTTTTTCAGTTGGTTCGATGGTGGACTCTGTTCTAATCAGTTTGTGATGTAGGTTATTGTTCTTTTCTCGTTAATCGCTCTCGTTTTTTTCCGTGAGTTAAACCTGAACTTGAGTCGGTGTCGAAACGTTTACGACGGAGCGAAGGTTAATGAGGTCGAAGGTCAGTAACTCCACATTCATCTGTTTTAACGTCACTTTAATGATCCACAAACAACACGGAGCTGATTCCCAACGAACTCAGGCTTTTCTCTGAGTTTTAAGATAAACTCAGATAATATTGAGAATATAATAATCCAGTTAAACCAGGAAATCCCACAGAAACAGGACTTAGTTCAAATAAATATAATAATTCACTGATTTAGTCTTAAAATCTATTTAATAATTATTATATATAACAGTTGACAAAGACATTTAAAATGTCAATGGAGATTGCAGAATATATGTGTTACTTTTCTATTTATTTTATGATATCATCTGATTTTTGAATTTGGGAAATGACGTGTTATATTAAAAAATCTGATGAAACTTTTGTAAAGTAGCCAGATATTTTCATTACATTTAGATTTTTTTTGTGGAAATAAAAATTTCATATGATTTCTTAGTCTTTGTTCATATAACTACAGTTATTTTTGTGTCTTGGCAGAAACAATACAAAACCTTCACATAAAAAAACAAAACAAAACAAAAACAAACATTTGAACATTTATTTATACATTTATTTATTTTTGTGGAATTAAATGAATACATTTTACAGCAGCTTCTTAAATGAAAAAGAAACACTATGACGTTTACGACTGAAGCAGAAGAAAACAGCCATAAATGAATTATTAAAGACTCATAAACCTCAGAGCCGTGATAATAAAATAAATAAAAACTAAATTAATTATTTATCACAAAGGTAACATAAGTCACAGTAACATTTTCACTTTTATGTTAAAACCTTCTGCAGAAATACACAGCATAATAATTAATTATTAATCCATAAACTGTCGTCTCAAGGTTTTATTGATTTTACTGAGATTTTCCTGCCTTTATTACAACAATATTTCTGCATTATTACTGTTATTACAGATGAGTGACCAAACAATGATCTGAGACTAACTTTACTGCCACTAATGATAATAATAATCACAATAATACTTGTATTTTATTGTGTGTAAAACAAACAAACCAATAATCATATACATCACATAATATCACATTTATTTCCACATTTAAATAAAAATATGAGTTGTTTAGAAATCATGCCCAAAAAAACATTTACATTTTTCTGGAGATTTTCCGTGGAATCTGAAGCTGCATATTAGTGTAAAGATAAAATAAATAAAAAGCTCAGCTGATTATAGTTATTTTCCTTCAGGCTGGACGCTGGAGTCAGAAGACCCTTCATTTGTTTGTTTGCTGCATCATTTTTAAATCGTTCATTTATTTTTGTTTTTAATACATTTGTTGTTTTTTGTAACAAGGATAAAAAAGTGAAAACAAACTACACTTGAACTTGAGGACAACGTAATATCTTTATGTTGGTTCCAAATAAAAATGTAAATAAATAAATGAAATATGTCTTGAATGAAATGACCGATAATTATCCTGTGAATCTTTTTTTTTTTGCTGGAGGTTTGTGAGTTTGAGTCGACTTTCTCTGAATAAATCCACAAACACTAATATTACACTAAACTGTCACTGTTTATTTTCACGGCTCTAATCCGAGGTTTATGGGTCTTTTCTAATTCGTTTATGACTGTTTTCGTCATAAAGGCTTCTTTTTTTTTTTTTGCTCGGTTTCGTTTCAGAAACTCCTGAAATTCAGTAATATTTAACAGATTTTATTTTGGTAGGATCACGACTTTCACAAAAATAATAGGATTGAACATAAAGGTCATAAAACAAATAGAACATATTTAATTCAGTTTTTTTTATGACCCAGCGTCTTTAAAGTTTCTTAAAAATTTGACTTTTTTGCAAATAAAAATATGTTAAAAATCTACATATAAATCTAAAAAACAATCACATTGTTTTTTGTTTTTTTGTGGCTGAAAGTGATTGAAATGGATCTGAATAAACTGTATTTTAATATTTTCAAAAAATCTGGACATAATATTAGTAAATTTGTCATTTTTGATACTGCTGTATTTATTTGTTTTTATTTCATTTCTATTTTGGGGACATTTGAGGAGTAATTTTATTTGTGGATTATAAACATAAGTTTATAAAAGTCTTATGTTTTAATGTAAAAATATTAGAATAAAATAATAAATATTAAAATTGTTTAAAACATACTTTTTATGTATTATTTTAGTTTGTGTTATTTACAAATGTATATTATTTTATATTATATGTATATATTTTTATTTATGTTTTTTATGTCATTTCATATTGATTTGAAAAAGATCAAAGTGGAGCATGACTCAGCATTTTACAGGAAGTGCAGTAAATGACCATAAAAGGAGCTGAGCTAAAATGGAGCGTGCTCAGTTCAACCCCGGACTCGGAAGGGTCTGGACCAGGTCTGGACCAGGTCTGGACCAGGTCTGGGTTTGAGGTGGAGGACGGTCTCCATGACGATGTGTGGTGGCCATTTTGTGAGACGTTAAGGTTTTTCTTAAAATGGCCGCCCCTCACACACAGGTGTTTATGAGACATGATTATGGTAAATATAAACACAGACTTGAGCTAAAGTTGCTAAAGCTAACCGCCATGAACCTTCTGCACCGTGAGCCCCTCCGTCACCTGTCATAAGCTCCTCCCCCTCCGTCACCTGTCATACGCCCCTCCCCCTCCGTCACCTGTCATAAGCCCCTCCCCCTCCGTCACCTGTCGTAAGCCCCTCCCCCTCCGTCACCTGTCATAAGCCCCTCCCTCTTTCAACAGAACTAAACCAGGTCTGAGACAGAATATTTATGAGGCTCTGATAAAACAGAAAAGAGAAGTTCATCTCAACGAACATTACTCTGACAACTGTAGATCCCAGTCCTGGTTTAGTCCTGGTTTAGTCCTGGTTTAGACCTGGTTTAGACCTGGTTTAGTCCTGGTTTAGTCCTGGTTTAGTCCTGGTTTAGACCTGGTTTAGTCCTGGTTTAGTCCTGGTTTAGTCCTGGTTTAGACCTGGTTTAGTCCTGGTTTAGTCCTGGTTTAGTCCTGGTTTAGACCTGGTTTAGTCCTGGTTTAGTCCTGGTTTAGACCTGGTTTAGTCCTGGTTTAGACCTGGTTTAGTCCTGGTTTAGTCCTGGTTTAGTCCTGGTTTAGACCTGGTTTAGTCCTGGTTTAGTCCTGGTTTAGACCTGGTTTAGTCCTGGTTTAGACCTGGTTTAGTCCTGGTTAAGTCCTGGTTTAGACCTGGTTTAGTCCTGGTTTAGACCTGGTTTAGACCTGGTTTAGTCCTGGTTAAGTCCTGGTTTAGACCTGGTTTAGTCCTGGTTTAGACCTGGTTTAGACCTGGTTTAGTCCTGGTTTAGACCTGGTTTAGTCGTGTGTTGGTGTTGTTTTTCTTTATAATTGTGCTGTAAAATACAAAAAAATAGTTGTAAGTAATTGACTCTTTTAAGTTAAAAAACAGAAAACTAAATTTACTGTTTATTTTTACAGTGTAGTCTCACGGAGCTCTTCGTGACTTGATGCTTGTAAAACCTCAGACTCATAAATGTCTGACCCCAGAAACACACTCAAAGTGAAAGTGTGACACAAAACACAAGAGCTGTATCAGTAAATCTATAAAAACAGTTATAAAGCAGTTATAAAAGTCGTAATAAAAGTGAGTGAAGTGGGAAACGCTCGGAGAGGTCAGAGATTACAGAGAAAATCTGACGTAGCTTTTATCAGAAAATAACTTTTTGCAAAAGGTCAAATCTGAATTTATGAATCCACAGTTTATAACAACATTTAAGTGTCTCTGAAGCAGATTTGATTTTATATATTTGAATTATTAAACAGTAAGTGGTATGGTAAGTATGGGGTTTATTTTTTTACAATTTTAATCTGAAAAACAAATGAGCAAGAATACAGCCCTGAGGAATTCCTTCAACTGAAATAAACCAGGACTAAACCAGGACTTAACCAGGACTAAACCAGGTCTAAACCAGGACTAAACCAGGACTGAACCAGGACTAAACCAGGACTAAACCAGGACTAAACCAGGTCTAAACCAGGACTAAACCAGGACTAAACCAGGACTAAACCAGGTCTAAACCAGGACTAAACCAGGACTAAACCAGGACTAAACCAGGACTAAACCAGGTCTAAACCAGGTCTAAACCAGGACTAAACCAGGACTAAACCAGGACTAAACCAGGTCTAAACCAGGACTAAACCAGGACTAAACCAGGTCTAAACCAGGTCTAAACCAGGACTAAACCAGGTCTAAACCAGGACTAAACCAGGACTAAACCAGGTCTAAACCAGGACTAAACCAGGTCTAAACCAGGACTAAACCAGGTCTAAACCAGGTCTAAACCAGGACTAAACCAGGTCTAAACCAGGTCTAAACCAGGACTAAACCAGGTCTAAACCAGGTCTAAACCAGGACTAAACCAGGACTAAACCAGGTCTAAACCAGGACTAAACCAGGACTAAACCAGGTCTAAACCAGGACTAAACCAGGACTAAACCAGGACTAAACCAGGACTAAACCAGGTCTAAACCAGGACTAAACCAGGACTAAACCAGGTCTAAACCAGGACTAAACCAGGTCTAAACCAGGACTAAACCAGGTCTAAACCAGGACTAAACCAGGACTAAACCAGGTCTAAACCAGGACTAAACCAGGACTAAACCAGGACTAAACCAGGTCTAAACCAGGTCTAAACCAGGTCTAAACCAGGACTAAACCAGGTCTAAACCAGGACTGAACCAGGACTGAACCAGGACTAAACCAGGACTAAACCAGGTCTAAACCAGGACTGAACCAGGACTAAACCAGGTCTAAACCAGGACTAAACCAGGTCTAAACCAGGACTAAACCAGGACTAAACCAGGTCTAAACCAGGTCTAAACCAGGACTAAACCAGGTCTAAACCAGGACTAAACCAGGATTAAACCAGGATTAAACCAGGTCTAAACCAGGACTAAACCAGGTCTAAACCAGGACTAAACCAGGACTAAACCAGGACTAAACCAGGTCTAAACCAGGTCTAAACCAGGTCTAAACCAGGACTTGTTCATTAAAATGAGACTGAGTTTGTTTTAAATAAATCTTTAGTTTGAAATAAATCATGGTGAAATTTACATTAATTTATATAAATCACACTTTACATTCATTAGGGTCATGTGACTCAGAGGGTCATATGACTCAGAGGGTCATGTGACTCAGAGGGTCATGTGACTCAGAGGGTCATGTGACTCAGAGGTGGGCCCTGATTGGTCAGTGTTTACATTCACTTGAACACTACAAAAAACCTTCATCCGTCCTTCAACAAACGTAATAATTAAACATTTCTGAATTTACAAATACACATCAAAATTTACTTTACATTCCACAATAAAAAAACAAATTCAGTTACATTTTTTGTTTTGGTGATTGTCTCTTACTGAGACATTTTATTTTTATAAACAACACCCTGTTTCCATTTCTTTTTTGCAAAATATTTCAGTCATAAATAACTGTAACTTTCTTTTGATGAAATAACTTTGTGACCAGACGCTTGGCTCAGATTTAGTTTTTTACAGTAAATTCCTGTTGCTGTAAGGTCAGATCTGGATAAGGTCGTGTATGAATTTAGCTTTAAGAGTTATTGCTCAGTTTTTATGGAAATAAGTTTAGCTCTGTTCAGACCTCAGTGCTGTTATTTTAACTCTTTTTTAAGGTCCTTTTCTCAGACATTTTACTCCTTTTTCTTTACTTCATTTTTTGATGTATTTTAGAAAAGACATGAACCTGAGTAGAGCCAGAATAGATCCCTGTGGAACTCCTTCAACTGAAATAAACCAGCTTAGTCTTCGGTTCAGATCCAGACTAAAATGGTCCTGGATCTAACTTAGGCCCAGACAAAATCCTGGTCATAGTCCTCAGTCACGCTGGGTCTGGCTTTGATCCCTCTGAGGAACTGGACATGACATTTTGGTCCAGGAAGTAGATTAAATCCAGTCTTTGGTTCTGATCCGGACTGAACCAGTTCTGGATCAGACCTTTTAAACAGTCTTTTATAAAAGATAAAGACGATTAATGAAGTTACTGCAGGAGCCATTTTGGGCCCAGTCTTAGGTTTGGATCCAGACCAAACCGGATTTACCAGGACTAAAATATCCGCCGATCAGTCTTAGTCCAGGTTTTCCAGAGGCGTGTTTTAGTCCGGTTCAGGGTCTCTCGTTAAAGTCTCAGACCTGGACTAAAAACCGAAGTCCGTTAAAGTCCACTTAATGTCTGCAGAGTTCTGTTAAAGTCTATGGAGTCTTTAGGCCACGCCCCACTCTGCCGGAGCGTCCAATCAGAACTCCTCCTTGATGCTGATGCTGCTGGTTACCATGGCGTTGCTGCTGTTGCCGGGGGCGACGGCGGGGGGCGTGGCCGTGGTGGTGGACGACGCCGGCTGCTGCTGCTTCTTTTTGTTGATCTTCCTTTCTTTGGCTCGACGGTTCTGGAACCAGATCTTCACCTGGAACAGGACCAAGACCGGGTTAGACCGGGTCCAAGACCGGGTTAAACCGGGACCGAGACCGAGACCAGGGTTAGACCAGGGTTAGACCAGAGTTAGACTAGAGTTAGACCAGAGTTAGACCAGAGTTAGATCAGAGTTAGACCAGAGTTAGACCAGGGTTAGATCAGGGCTAGACCAGAGTTAGACCAGAGTTAGACCAGAGTTAGACCAGGGTTAGACCAGGGTTAGACCAGGGTTAGACCAGAGTTAGACCAGAGTTAGACCAGAGTTAGACCAGGGTTAGACCAGGGTTAGACCAGAGTTAGACCAGAGTTAGACCAGGGTTAGACCAGGGTTAGACCAGGGTTAGACCAGAGTTAGACCAGAGTTAGACCAGGGTTAGACCAGGGTTAGACCAGGGTTAGACCAGAGTTAGACCAGAGTTAGACCAGAGTTAGACCAGGGTTAGACCAGGGCTAGACCAGAGTTAGACCAGAGTTAGACCAGAGTTAGACCAGAGTTAGACCAGGGTTAGACCAGAGTTAGACCAGAGTTAGACCAGAGTTAGACCAGGGTTAGACCAGGGTTAGACCAGAGTTAGACCAGAGTTAGACCAGGGTTAGACCAGAGTTAGACCAGAGTTAGACCAGGGTTAGACCAGAGTTAGACCAGAGTTAGACCAGAGTTAGACCAGAGTTAGACCAGGGTTAGACCAGAGTTAGACCAGAGTTAGACCAGGGTTAGACCAGAGTTAGACCAGAGTTAGACCAGAGTTAGACCAGGGTTAGACCAGAGTTAGACCAGAGTTAGACCAGAGTTAGACCAGAGTTAGACCAGGGTTAGACCAGAGTTAGACCAGAGTTAGACCAGAGTTAGACCAGGGTTAGACCAGAGTTAGACCAGGGTTAGACCAGGGTTAGACCAGAGTTAGACCAGGGTTAGACCAGAGTTAGACCAGAGTTAGACCAGGGTTAGACCAGAGTTAGACCAGAGTTAGACCAGGGTTAGACCAGAGTTAGACCAGAGTTAGACCAGGGTTAGACCAGAGTTAGACCAGAGTTAGACCAGGGTTAGACCAGAGTTAGACCAAGGTTAGACCAGAGTTAGACAAGGCAGACTGTCACTTGTCCCTCTGACCCAGTACTTGTCTCTCTGACCCAGTACTTGTCCCTCTGACCCAGTACTTGTCTCTCTGACCCAGTACTTGTCCCTCTGACCCAGTACCTGTCCCTCTGACCCAGTACTTGTCTCTCTGACCCAGTACTTGTCTCTCTGACCCAGTACTTGTCCCTCTGACCCAGTACTTGTCTCTCTGACCCAGTACTTGTCCCTCTGACCCAGTACCTGTCCCTCTGACCCAGTACTTGTCTCTCTGACCCAGTACTTGTCTCTCTGACCCAGTACTTGTCCCTCTGACCCAGTACTTGTCCCTCTGACCCAGTACTTGTCCCTCTGACCCAGTACTTGTCCTCACCTGTCTCTCGGACAGACTCAGCGCTGACGCCAGCTCGGCCTTCCTCCTGATGGTGATGTATTTGCTGTAGTGGAACTCTTTCTCCAGCTCCAGTCTCTGATGATCTGTGTACACCACACGGTATTTGTCTTTGGTCCGGGTTTTTCCGTCTGAAACAAAAATATTATTATTTTAGAGAAACACAATGGAAATGTCTCTGGTATTAATACTTTTTTCATTTATTTAGTGAAGTTTTGTTTGAATAAGGTTTGACTAAAGCAAATACAATCTTCAAAAGCATGAGTTTAAGCTTCACCAACGTATTTACGACTCGATGAATGGAATAAATCACAAATGTTCTCCTTCACATTAAAACTCATTATCATGAATTAAAACCAGGAAAAACCCCTGAAGTGAGACGAGGACCAGATCTGATGGACACTGACACATTAAAGACTGGTTTTAACTGGTTTCAATTGGTTTTAACGACAGATCAAGGCTGAGCAGCAAAATGAATTAAACTGATTAAAATATTACTGCCATAAAAACTCCAAAAGGATTTATCTGTTTTATTCCTGTTTAAGGCTCAGACCCAGACTTAAACCTGGTCCAGGGTCAGTCCAGGGTCAGTCCAGTTCAGGTGTAAATCTCACCTGAGTCTCCTCAGCCCCGAGGGACAATAAACACAGTATATCTGTAATAAATCCTATAATAAAGAGCTGCAGTAAATCCTGTTATGGAGCAGTAAAAGGGAGAAGTGTGAGTGGAACAGGAAGCTCGACGTGACACAAAGAGAAACACCGACAAAACCAACCAAACTCTGAGAGACCATTTAGACACATGTCCAAAAAAGATTACTGTTATAGATGCTCAGAGGAACAGAGGCATCCTGCCTTCACTGGAGTAAAAAACGTCTGTTTGATGCTTTTAATGTGAAGGGCAGAGTCTGTTTGATGCTTTTAATGTGAAGGGCAGTCTTTGCTCAGACCCAGAGCAGGTTTAACGCTGTGATTCAGTATTAACTCTGTCCAAACACAGACAGACGTCTCTAATGAAACTGTAAACATTTAAATCGTTTGTCAATGACGACCACATTCCTGCGGCTCTCGGTCCTGAACCGAGACCAGGTCTGGACCAGGTTTTACACAGTTTACTCTGGGCCCTGGGTCCTGATCCAGAATAAGCTCACGTTTATATTTTTTACACAGAGCTTTTTTAATGGATATTGGTGAATCGTTTTATTGTTTGTAGTTTATATAAATGCATTTCACTGATGACTTTGTGACTTATTCAAACTCATTAATTTTTTTTTATAAAAGTAGAATCCGGTTTAAAGTGACACATTTCTATTGTAAAGAGGTCAAACACAACATAAAGCCTTAAAATAATGAGATTTAAAACTCAAAGCCTATAAAAGATTATAAATGGTGCCTAACTGGGACAGTTAGCTAACTGTTAGCCTTAATACAAACCCAGTTTGATCTAAAGTGGGTCGAACCAGTAAAATAATAACCTATAAATAATGACAGCTTTCCCTTTGTTTTAGTACAACTAGAAATACAGCCGCAACTGAAAAGGGCTAATGTTGGCTTTATATATATTTATTTATTATATTTATGTATGGCTTTAATGCTAATGCTATTTTGCTAACATTAATGGAGCTAACATTCCAGTCCTGAACCAGGTCTGACCCAGGACTAAAACTGGTCTAAACCAGGTCTGACTCAGAGCCGTGTGTGAACTGACTCTGGTCCATTTCAAAGCTAAAGCCTGTCGTCACATTTACATCACAGAGAGTTCACACTGTTTAAACCGGAGTCAAACCACATTCACACCTTCATCCTCCTCTTCCTCTCGGCGGGAAAAACTCTACACAAAACCAACTTCCTCCTTCCTTCCTCCAGATAGATTAAAACGAGTGTCACTTCTTCTGAGATATTCAGAGTCACATCAGGGATTTGGAGTTTGTCCCGATTTAATTAAAATTTAAAGAAAAAATACAGCCACCTTTTAATGAATCCTTCCCTCCTCTTTCTTCTGATCTAAATATTTACACAAAAACAGCAAAAAATACAAAAAGTAGAATAGAATAAGAATAATTTTAGAGAAAACACGCTTGTAATCAGTGAAAAATAATTATTTTATTTATTTATTTTTAAAGCTGAATTTGTTAGAGTCAATTAGCATCAGGCTTTGTCTGAACAAAATGAAGAAATATGTATTTCACGTAATTTAAAATTTAAATTATAAATCAAACTGATGTATTGTCAGGACTTAATTTAATCATCATAAGCCACAAAGATATAAAAACCTCCATGTTCCACTTTTTACATTGAACTGACTTGTATTAATTGTACAAATATAAACTTCCCTGTAGATGATCTAATGTTTTACGCTGTGTTTTCTGCAGATGATTCTTGAGCCGTGACGCGTCTCCGGTCGATATTTGACTATCATTCACTTCTTTATCTGCTTCATATTAAAATAAAAACTGTCTCTGAGTCAAAGTTTTAAACCAGTTGGACGCTCGGCTCTAAATTACACAGAACTAAACCAGTCTACGGACAAATTATCAGCTAAAAACTATTAACAAGTTCCAACCTAATGTAATGTATGTAATGTATTATATTTGATAAGTGAAGGTTTTGAGACAAATCTGAAACAAACCTAAGTTACTGACGCATAAAATAGGCATCTATTCATTTCTTTGTATTTCTTTGTTTTAGGACCAGAATTCACAGTAAATTGCTTGTTTAAACAAATATTGTCGCAAAGAGCTGGGCATTTCATTTAAACTCTAGTCTTTAAATAAAATATTACTGTCATTAAACCAGGTCTGTGTGAAGTCTACAGATCAATTATCAGCCAAAAAAACTACAAAAAATATAACATGAAATGTGAAATTATTCAAAAGCAGTATTTGTTCATTATCAGAATGAACATCGGATTGATTTATCAGGGTTTTGGGATAAATTCTGAGCCGCAATGAAGCCGAGACCTAAATATTTGCTGAAGTTACGAGTAAAAGTGGACAAGGTCTTCTATTTATTAACATGACTTTATATTTAACATTTAACCTGTTGAAGGAAAAAATCAGGACTTGAGTTTTTATAAAAGTAGAATCTGGTTTAAAGTGGCACATTTCTATTGTGAAGAGGTAAAAGCAAAAATACAACATAAAGCTGTAAAATAATGAGATTTTAGACATTTAAGAGATTTATAAACCCGAAGGCTATAAAAGAAAATAAATGGTGCCTAATTGGGAAAGTTAATGAACATTAGCTTTGATTAGACTTAATATATTTTTCAAAAGCCAGGATTTATTTAAAGGCTGAGACTAATTTATGGGAAAAAGTTACAAACTAAAAATGAGGTGAAATATTTTTGACTAATAATTTTAGCTAGTTTCATCAGGGCCTAAACATTGTGTAGTAATATTCGTATTTTGGAAAACGGTTTAAGAAATATGAATCAGTAAAAACAAAGGAACACCTAAATGTGACCCATATTTTGATAGTTTAATGATTTTTAAAAGTCTAAATGTTAAGTTTGTGAAGTAGCCGTTTAAGCTAACAGCTCATATGCTACTAACTAATACTAATACTAATTATATTTAATAGAAAAGCTCTAAAGTGTTATAAATATAGAGACGTGTTCTAAAAATGTTTACTTACCAATAAATAAAGTGTTACAGATAATTTAATAGCTGATTAATGATTTTAATAGTTTTATCAAAGAAGTCGAATATCGAGATAAAGAATAAAAAAATGAGCAGTGACTGAAATTTTAATAAAACTGATAATACATATAAAACAAGCTATAAATTTGAATAAACCCGTCAGTGACGGTGGTTAAAGGACAACAGTTTGATTTAAAGGTTAATTTTGGCGATGTTTTTTTTTGGCTCAAACTTTAATCGAAGCCGTTGATAAATTTACCAAAATGGCGGATAATTTAAACCCAATAAACTACATTAAAGCTCGTGAAAAAGCTCAAATATAACCTGGAAGTATTTAAACTGTAATCTAAGGCTCAGTAATTGTAAAGTGACAGTGTGGACTCACTGGGGTTGGAGGGCGGCGCGGAGCTCCGGCGGATCCACTCGTACGGGTTCCGTCTCTGCGGGGACCCGGGAGAGGAGCTCAGGGAGGCGGGCAGCAGCGGCGGCGGCGGCCCGGGGAAGTCCGCGGGGCTGAAGCCGAGTCCGGGGCCCACCGCTGCGGGCACTGGAGCGGCAGACGGCGGGGGTCCGGAGGGCGGGGGCCCGTAGTGAGAGGACCAGTCATCCCTGGGAGGAGGAGGGTAGGCCGGGCTCCAGGCGCTGGGCTGAGGGGCCGTCTGAGGGTCGCCGCTGAGCCCGGGGTGAGGGTGGTGGTAGGCGGAGAAGTCCTGGTACTGAGGCGGCGCCACGAAGCGGCTCTGGGCCGGGTACAGCGGCTCCTTGTCCAGCTGCAGGTAATACATGCTCCCGGGGCCTGAGGGGTCCAGCCTGGATCTGAGGGGCTGGGGCAAGGGCAGGTCCAGGTCTGGGGCAGGTCTGAGGCTGGACCAGGTCTAAGGCAGGTCTGAGGTTGGACCAGGTCTGGGGCAGGTCTGAGGCTGGACCAGGTCTGGGGCAGGTCTGAGGTTGGACCAGGTCTAAGGCAGGTCTGAGGTTGGACCAGGTCCCAGGCAGGTCTAAGGCTGGTCTAAGGCAGGTCTAAGGTTGGACCAGGTCTAAGGCAGGTCTGAGGTTGGACCAGGTCCCAGGCAGGTCTAAGGCTGGTCTAAGGCAGGTCTAAGGTTGGACCAGGTCTAAGGCAGGTCTAAGGCTGGACCAGCTCTAAGCCAGGTCTAAGGCTGGATGAAACAGACTAAATATCAGAAAACCATAAAGTCTTCCTGGGTCAGGTCTAGAGCAGGTCCAAGTCCAAACCAGGTCCAGGATTTAAATAACGGTTTTATGTCACATTTACAAAAAACGAAAACAAAACAACATAAATCAATAAAAAACAGGCCTAAAGATTGAAATCGAAGTCCAGGTCCTGGTTCAGGTCTGGTCCAGGTCTGGAGCGGGTCTGAGGCTCACCTGCGCAGAGTCACACCTGTCGCTACTGTCTCCATCAGTTAAAGCGGGGCTCACGTGACTTTTATGGCGCTCTTCCTCGCGACCATAAACCGAGGGCGTGGACCAGGTCTGGACTTAGACCCGGACTGGAACTTCCTCAGTCTCCGACCTCTGTAGACCTGATTTAGACCAGGTTTAGACCAGGTTTAAACCAGGTTAAGACTCTCTGACGTTAATAAGATGTAATTACAGGAATTTAGCCTGTTCTTTTCAAAATAAGAGCCTTAATGTCCAAACTTAAATTAAATTAGCTTTATTGAATATTTATTTTATTTTACATCAGCACTTGATTCACTGACAGCAATAAAGCACCATTACAAAACAATTTAAAAGGAAATAAAACCAAATAAAACAATAAATAAGAAATAAGAACCAATTAAATGAATAAAGTGTAAAAATTAAAAGGTTTGATTTAGGCCTTTGTTCTGAAAGGTCAGGTCTCAGGGTCAGAGCTGAAGGAGGGAACAAATAAAAGTCTCCATTCATTTGGATTATTTGTTGAAATACTGTGGTCTGACGCGTTTATTAAGGTTAACAACAATTTTCTGCAAACATTAATATAAGATAAGTCTAAATAACCCTTGTCTTTAGAGAAAGTGCCTTAAACTCATGAATTCAGAAGAAAAATTACGTTTTTAAAGCCTCTTCATCAAATTATAAAACTGATGTAAATGCACAAACACGGACTTTGTTAAATATATTTCAATTGTGAGTCATGTAAAATAAAGTAGTTTCCATCAATTCAATAAAAATAGTCTTGAGATGAGTATTAACAACAAACATGGAGACTCATGACGTCATGGCCCTGTGTAGATGGTTGATTTGATTTGGTTTTTGTGCAGTTTATACAAGAGTCAGAGTTTTGAACAAAAGCAGAAGCTGCAAAAGAGAAGAGCCTTTTTTTTTAGTAAAAGGGCAGTTTCTACAGATTCTCAGCGTCCACTTTTTATCCCAAAATGACCAGGTTTGAACCCGAGTTTAAATTGGTGTTATTTATTTATTTGTTTGTTAATTTTTGACAGTGCATAAACAAAAGGAAACATGCTTTGCTCAGGTTTTGACTCTTTTTTTTTAAATTTTATTCTTTTCTGGAGTTTGTTTCGTGACACTTTGACGTCTCTCGGAGAAAGCCTCGCGCACAGGTGTCTGTGAGAGTCACGTGCTGCGCGCGGCGTCAGTGAGATGTGAGAGATGCGCTCGTGCGGCTCGTGAGCTCATTAGCATCACAGTGGCGCGCGGCCCGCACTTCACAAGGCTTCTCATCAAAGGCGCCGACGAGACTAAAGAGCGGCGAGTTCAAACGGAACAGCGTCACGTGACTAAAGAATGGAGGCGGGAAAAGGAAATACCGCGATAGGACACGAGAATTGGAAAAAAAGTAAAAAGAACTTTCACTTTGTATTTTTGCTGGACTCGAGTACAGACTCGGTCAAAGTAAAGACGGGGAAATATGTAAAAATGATTGGACATTTGCTGAAATCAATTCCAAGAAAAATATTTTTGCAATAATTTGCTAAATTTATTGTGAAGACGCTGAGCCAACGTCAAGTCCCTGTCCTGGTTATTTGGATGAACGTGTTTATAACTGTTATTGTAATAACTGTCCTCATTGAACTCTGTGGTAACGTGTATAATTACACAAACTCATTTATCTGGTTCTATTACTGTTCATTCAGATCCAAGTGCGTCCTGTGGAGTGTGTGTTGTCCTATAAATATGTCCTGTGTCCTCATGTCCCACTGAAGAGCTCAGTTTTAATCTGTTGTGATCTTTTTTGTCCATATAAATGTTGAATGTTGCTAACATGCTAACAGGATGTATGGTTTTGTGAATTGGGCTGGAGACCCGCTAGCACATGCTACGTGCTAAGTGTTTTATGTTTCTTATTGTCAGATAAATGCAAGGGGTCTCTAGGGTCCTTCAGCCACAAACACAGATAAACCACAAATATTGATGTGTCAGGACTCAAAGAGAGTCAGCACCAAAAACTAAGACCAGGTTTTAGACCAGGTTTTAGACCAGGTTTTAGATTAAGGCAGTTTATTCAGAGTAAAGCTGAGGCCTGGAGGAGACACACTACACGACTCTCACAGTCTTTACAGATTTAAAAAAAGAAGGAAGAAAAAAAACACAGGTTTCTCTGGAGAGCTTCTTTGATTAGAGACGCCCCCTACTCTCTGAGAGACCCTCAAGTCCTGTACGTCTTTCTTATGCATTTAAAATAAATAGTTGCACCTGTGTCCCTTCAGCATTTTTTGTTCCATTGACTGCCTCAAAATGCATCATCATGTCCTGTTTTTTATTAAAATAACAATAAAAAAAGATATGAATCAAGGTTGACTTCAGTCGTTTGCTCCGTATTAGCTCTGCATTATCTCCGTATTATCTCCGTATTATCTCCGTATTAGCTCCGCATTAGCTCCGTATTAGCTCCGCATTAGCTCCGTATTATCTCCGTATTAGCTCCGTATTATCTCCGTATTAGCTCCGCATTAGCTCCGTATTAGCTCCGTATTAGCTCCGCATTAGCTCCGTATTAGCTCCGCATTAGCTCCGTATTAGCTCCGTATTAGCTCCGCATTAGCTCCGTATTAGCTCCGCATTAGCTCCGTATTAGCTCCGCATTAGCTCCGTATTATCTCCGTATTAGCTCCGCATTAGCTCCGCATTAGCTCTGTGTTAGCTCCGTATTAGCTCTGTATTAGCTCCGCATTAGCTCTGTATTAGCTCCGCATTAGCTCCGCATTAGCTCTGTGTTAGCTCCGTATTAGCTCTGTATTAGCTCCGCATTAGCTCCGTATTAGCTCCGCATTAGCTCCGTATTATCTCCGTATTATCTCCGTATTAGCTCCGCATTAGCTCTGTGTTAGCTCCGTATTAGCTCTGTATTAGCTCCGCATTAGCTCTGTATTATCTCCGTATTAGCTCCAAGAACACAAAGAAACCAAGTGTCCTACAGTGAGCCACAAGCCTTTGGAACTGTTTAAAAGAATAGTTATGTCATGTCAGTGTTATGGTGCGTTTAATGACCTGATATTATGAAGCTTTATGTGTCAGACAGGATTATCATGGTGCATTTAAGTGCCTTGTTGACCTGTATATTGTTATATGACGTGTCTGAGGTCTACTGTTTATGTGACTGTGGTGCGTTTAATGACTTTACCACATGATAATATAAGGTGGAGTGTGTTATGATGCGTTTAGTGCCTTCACAGTCAGTATATGGTATTTGTCTGATGGATTATTGTCTTGTATATTGTTATATGACGTGTCTATAGACTTCTGTTTATGTGACTGTGGTGCGTTTACTGACTCCAGCCTGTAATGTGTGTGTGTTACGGTGCGTTCAGGGCCCCTGCTGTGGAGTATATTAGAGTCTGAACTAAACTAAACAGTGATCAGTGTAAAACAATAAATGCTCCATAAATCCATAAACTCCTGGTTCTCGGAGCGAGAAGGGCTTCGGAGTTTTTCTCTGAGACGATTTTATGCGAGCTCTCGACGGCAGCAGAAATAAACAGCAGCAAGTTTGAGAGAAAAGTGTAAAAATAAGAACAATTTATAAAAGAAGCTAAAGGGAAACTGGAATTAAACCTGGTGTTTTGTCTCTGACGGAACAGAAAATGAGAGGGATTTGTTCATATTCCTGCCTCGAGAAACTGAGTGTATTTGGATTTGACATGCTCAAGCTCAATAAAAGCTCTGAAAACGGAGTTTAAAAAACATAATTTGAATTTGATAAGGTTTTAGTACAATTTGAGCAGGTTTTAGATGGATTTGAACAGGTTTTAGATGGATTTGAACAGGTTTTAGTTGGACTTGAACAGGTTTTAGAGAGATTTGAACAGGTTTTAGTTGGGTTTGAGCAGGTTTTATGTGGATTTGAACAGGTTTTAGATGGATTTGCCTGATCCAACTAAAGGTACTTTAGGTATTTGTTTGGACAAACATATCAATAACAAAAATAGCTCATAAGAGTTTAATCTCAGAGCTGATATCTGGCCATTTTCCATGGTTTTCTTGATAATAACCTAAATCCTTGAAGTTACTACGGCTACGGCATTTTACTGAAAAACAGTGCTTTTATGCATTTAATGTTTTCTTTTTTGTCTGTTTTAGTCACATGATTTTTGATTTTTGATGATGCAGACATGCGTCTTGACATGTTCTCAGTGTTTCCTCTCTCTCTCTCTCTCTCTCTCTCTCTATATATATATATATATATATATATATATATATATATATATATATGGTGATTGAGCAGGCCAAGGCATGGTCTGAATGTTGTGATTATCCATCCAGGCTTTAACTGACGTTGGGGGCTTTGTTGGTAAATCCAATCATTTGAAGCAGAAAGAGAAGACGACTGTTTTCAAGAGAGCCCTGTACATGACCTGGTTCATTCGTCCTTCACACAATTGCGTTTGCCCCGTTCCACCCAGACTGAAACAACCCCAGATCATCACTGATCCACCCCCATGTTTTACTTTAGGGACAAGACAGTCTGGTTTGTAGGCTTCTCCAGGCTTCCTCCAAACCAGTAAGATGGCTGGAAATTCAGTGATGAAATTGGATTCATCACTGAAGAGAAGCCCAATCATCAACAGTCCAATCCTTGTGAGTAACCGGGCTTTCCTCTGTCTTTTGTTGATGAAGGGCTTCTTCTGTACCTTGTGTGACCTCAGACCAGCTTCAAGAAGTCGGGTTCCAACTGTTCTTGTCGTACAAGTCACATTTCTCGACACTGCCCGCTCATTTTTGAGGTCCATCTCGTGGGGTAGAAACACGTTTCCTGCTGCAACCAGCCAGTAATTTGGTTGTACCGTGTTGGGCTTGTTTTTTCTTGGTGTAATGAATGCTGTCTTGGAGATCTTCAGTTTTTTCACTACCTGTCTTCCAGCAGTGTCAAGATGGCTGCCTTTGTGGCTTCACATAATTCTTTTGTTTTAGGCATTATGTGAGAGCTGACAACTTCTGAGTCGTGACAGATGTGAGCAGTAAACCACTCTAGGCCTTTGCATGTGCAGTGCTGCTCATAACATGAAATGGCCACTTAGATACCCAGGAAATACAATTAAGATGAAGCATGTCAAGTAGAACATAAAGTATTATGTAATCAGCTGCATCTTTTGTTGTGTTCATTGTATTCTTCAGGTAATATACCTGTAGTTGTACCAGGCATTAAAATGAACAAGAAATTGAAGAAAACAAGGGTGGTCTAATCATTTTTTCCATGACTGTACTTGTTTCGTGGTGCGTTCAGGTGCCTGATTGTCCATCGTTATCTGAGGCGCCTGTAGACTCCTGTTTATGTTTCTCATGTGTCTTTACTGACTCCAGCAGCTCTTTCTGAACTAAATAAATACAACAATACAATAAAACAATAAATGCTCCATAAATCCATAAACTCCTCTCGGTTCTGCTCCTGACCCACACAGTCATGTTTTCATCGCTTGGATCTTCATCTTTTCGACCTTATTCATTCATTTGCTTTTCATTACAATTGTTTTAAATTTTTAAACATTGAGACGATCGAAGGCTGATGCTGCGTTCAGGGGTCTGGGATTTATCAGTGCTGAAACAACTGTTAAAAAGAAAAAAGATGTTAAACTGGACCAATTTGTGGCGTTAAATCCTCAAAAACTCGGCTGATTTACTCTGAACACTCTGACTTTATGACTTAAAACACAAGATTAGGTTTTAGATGGATTTGAACAGGTTTTAACTGGATTTGAACAGGTTTTAGTTGGATTTGAACATATTTTACTTGGATTTGAAGAGGTTTTAGTTGAATATATGTCAGAGTGAACTGGAGGACGGAAAGGGTCTCGTTGCCGTGGGAGACCAGAGAAAAGCAGAAGGACGGCGGCCATCTTGTGTCACCTGTCTCATCAGTGAACATTAACCCAGAGCCTGTAATAAAAGGCTTTATGGAGGGTTTATGACGCCGTAAAAAGACGTTTACGACCCACAGCTCGCCTTGACACAGTTCAGACCCGGACCAACACCGAGGACTCTGGACTCCAGGACAGAGGAGATGAGGACAGAGGAGACGAAGAGAGACATGAGGAGAGACGAGGAAATGAGCCAAATATCTTTAGACTGAAGGAAATAAATCAACCTCAGATACACTCTAGATGTGAAAAACAGTTATATATAACTGTTATATATTATACAATATATTTTTAATATATTTTACTGTTTATCTGCTTTTACAATAAATTACAATGTTATACTTTCTATATCTGTGAATATGTGAAGAAAGTAAGCACGTTTTGTCACAGTTTGTCCTTTTTTTTTTGTTCTTTCTTCTCTGTTCATTCGAGGCTCTCGTCAAACAGAGACTGACTCAGATCAAGTCAATGAATCTCTTTACAATTACTTTAGTGACTGCTTGAAAAAACATTTTTGTCACTTTTGACCTCATTCTGGTTCAGTCCTGGTTCAGACCTGGTTTAGTCCTGGTTTAGTCTTGGTTCAGTCCTGGTTTAGTCCTGGTTCAGTCCTGGTTTAGTCCTGGTTCAGTCCTGGTTTAGTCCTGGTTCAGTCCTGGTTTAGAGCTGGTTCAGTCCTGGTTCAGACCTGGTTTAGTCCTGGTTTAGTCTTGGTTCAGTCCTGGTTTAGAGCTGGTTCAGTCCTGGTTCAGTCCTGGTTTAGTCCTGGTTCAGTCCTGGTTTAGAGCTGGTTCAGTCCTGGTTCAGTCCTGGTTTAGTCCTGGTTCAGTCCTGGTTTAGTCCTGGTTCAGTCCTGGTTTAGTCCTGTAGCGCCCTCTGGGGTCTTTCTCTGTTCACTGTAAAATGCTTTGTAACTTTAAAAAGACAATCTATATTCGATCCCAGTATAATTTCATTTTTAATAAAACATTTCCTATATCATTCATTCCCATTTATGTTTTCAGAACGGTAAATCAGTAAATCAGTAAAGTTTTTATTGTTTTTGTGTAATTTGGCGCCGCTGTCCTCCCGAGCAGCAGGTGGCGCTGTGGAGTAGGAGCGAACCCTCGGCGACGCATGCGCAGTGTCTCTCTGTTGTCTAAGATGGCGGCGCCTGTGGATCTGGAGCTGAAGAAGGTACCGTTTAGTTCTGGTTTTCATGCTCAATTCTCATTCTGTTTAAATCAAAGTGATGGGAAATTAAAGCAGAGTTAATTTAGAGTAAATTCAGAGTCAAACCGCGGGAACAGAAGAAAAGGCGGATTTGTAAAGAGTTAATAAAGATGAGAAAGGTTTAGCCTCCGTTAGCCGCAGAACACGCCGCTGAGGAGCCCTGCCCACAATTAATACATTTTATTTACAGATTTAGATAATAAACAGATTACTTTACCTACATTATGGTTATGGTGTTATTGTTATTTATCTCATTATTAGAGCCCAGGCCCGTAAAAGCATTACAACTAGTACTAGTTTAGGCTAATGTTAAAATAATAAATACGGAGGTAAAATAAGTGTCATATAATATTATCAATAAAGCCAGTCTGCTCTAAACCAACAGGCTTTCATTTATTTATTTGTGTTGCAACCAGTCCTGGACTAGACCCAGAACCAGACCAGGACTAAACCATGGTAAGATCAGGCCCCCAGAAGGACCAACCCAGACTGAGACTAGACCCAGAACCAGACCAAGACCAGACCCTGACCAGGAGGAGATCAGAACTAGATCAGACTCACTTTAGCTGTTGAACTGCATTAAACACTGAATACATTTCTCAGATGTCCTGCAGAGCCAGCCCTGTTTGAAGTGTGTTTATTTCCTGTCTTCTCAGGCGTTCTCGGAGCTGCAGGTGAAGGTCCTGGACACGCAGCAGAAAGCCAAGATGGCCGACCTCCAGATCGAGCAGCTGAGCAGAGTCCATAAACATGCAGCGCTTACTCATCTGGAGATCAGTGCATTACCAGACAACACCCGGCTCTACGAGGGAGTGGGACGGATGTGGGTCTGAGACAAGGGTTTACAGGGATCAGAACAGGTTTTAGAGGGATCAGAACAGCATTTAGAGGGATCTGAACACGGTTTAGAGGGATCAGAACAGGTTTTTGTTGGATCTGAACAGGTTGTAGCTGGTTAACTGGTTTTGACCAGGTTTCTGTCTGTGACAGGTTTATTCTTCAGTCGAAGGAGGAGATCAATAACCAGTTGATGGACAAACAGAAAACAGCCGACGAGAAAATAAAAGAACTGGAGGTGAGTCTTTGTGGTCCAATCAGATCAAGAAAAACTTAAAACTAAAACTAAACTAAAAATTTATGTCCAGATTTGGAAAAAGTCCTGTTTTTTTAAGTCAGTTTGATGTGTTTAGAATACTGCCCCCTCCTGGACATGACTGGAATGCTTACATTTATGTTTAAACATAGAAAGTTATATTTATGTTTCCTGTTTGACATCACTTCCTGTTTGATCGATTTTTCAGCAAAAGAAGCAGTATCTGGAGCGAAGCGTAAAAGAAGCCCAGGACAACATCCGAGAGATGCTTCTGTCCCGACGAGCTCAATAACATGTCACTCTCCGATAACCGATCCATAACTTATCAATAATTCTCTGTACCGACCTCTTTAACTCTGTGGAAACTAAATGTGTTTCTTTGTAAAATGTTTGTGTCAAAAATAAATCTGTGTTTCAGTTTTTATTGTCTTTTATTTCAACAGAAGTTTTTATATGTATTTCATAAAAAAAATAATCTGAATTTAAAAGATCAATAAATGATTTTGTTGGAGATCAATATTTCTCAAACATGCTCCATCTTCATCTCATCCTGGTGATACTTATACAAGGATTTGAACTAGTTTTAATTGGCTCTAAATGATGAATTTTCCCCAACCATTATTTCAAATTAAAAGCTCAAAAATGTGTGTTAAAAAAAAAACCAAGACAGGTAAATTTTGTCACATTTTTATAAACCACTCATTCTTAGTTAACATCAGTTTATCACAGCTCAGTGTTTTTAAATAAAGTCTGTTTCTCTTATTTTTTTTGTCAGTATTTTTATTTCACTCCAGGTTATTTCCACAGTTGCAGCCGGGCCCCAGACGGGCCCCAGACCGACCCCAGACCCAATCATCTGTTGTTGTTGTTGGGGTTCTGGACGAAGTTGATGTTGTAGGAGCCCGTGGCCTGGTCCTGGTTCAGCTGGAAGTTATTTGTGGAGAGACCGAACGGACGCAGGATCATGTTCCCCAGCTCCTTCAGTTTAGCTGCACAAAAAAAAAAAAACAACAGAAAAATCAGGAAATCAGATGGAAAATAAACATCAAAAACATTTTTTGTTTTAGACAGATTTGAACAGGTTTTAGATGGATTTGAACAGGTTTTAGGTACGTACTCATCATTTCTTCTTTCAGTTTCTCGTTTCTTTCTTGAATCTGTTGTGGGAGCCTCTGCAGAAAAACAAAGAAATCAGAATCAAAACATTTAAATGAAAAAGAAAGGAAAAATATAAATAAAAGAATCTATTTTGAGAGGTTTGTCCAATGATAACAGTGTGTGACATGTGTGTACCATGTATGTGACATGTATGTACCATGTATGTGACATGCGTGTACCATGTATGTGACATGCGTGTACCATGTATGTGACATGTATGTGACATGCGTGTACCATGTATGTGACATGTATGTACCATGTATGTGACATGCGTGTACCATGTATGTGACATGTGTGTACCATGTATGTGACATGTGTGTACCATGTATGTGACATGCATGTACCATGTATGTGACATGCATGTACCATGAATGTGACATGTATGTACCATGTATGTGACATGCGTGTACCATGTATGTGACATGCATGTACCATGTATGTGACATGCATGTACCATGTATGTGACATGTATGTACCATGTATGTACCATGTATGTGACATGTGTGTACCATGTATGTACCATGTATGTGACATGCATGTACCATGTATATACCATGTATGTACCATGTATGTGACATGTGTGTACCATGTATGTGTTACATGTATGTGACATGTATGTACCATGTATGTGACATGTGTGTACCATGTATGTGACATGCATGTACCATGTATATACCATGTATGTACCATGTATGTGACATGTGTACATGTAGGAGGACATGTACAATGTGACATGTATGTACCATGTATGTACCAAATGTATGTACCATGTATGTACCATGTATGTGACATGTGTGTACCATGTATGTACATGTATGTACCATGTATGTGACATGTATGTACCATGTAACCATGTTGTACATGTGTGTACCATGTATGTACCATGTATGTACCATATATGTGACATGTGTGTACCATGTATGTACCATGTATGTACCATGTATGTGACATGCATGTACCATGTATGTACCATGTATGTACCATGTATGTGACATGTGTGTACCATGTATGTACCATGTATGTGACATGTGTGTACCATGTATGTACCATGTATGTACCATGTATGTACCATATATGTGACATGTGTGTACCATGTATGTACCATGTATGTGACATGTATGTGCCATGTATGTACCATGTATGTACCATGTATGTACCATGTATGTGACATGTGTGTACCATGTATGTACCATATATGTGAACCATGTATGTGACATGTATGTACCATGTATGTACCATGTATGTGACATGTGTGTACCATGTATGTACCATGTATGTACCATATATGTGACATGTGTGTACCATGTATGTTCCATGTATGTGACATGTGTGTACCATGTATGTACCATGTATGTACCATATATGTGACATGTGTGTACCATGTGTGTACCATGCATGTACCATGTATGTACCATATATGTGACATGTGTGTACCATGTATGTACCATGTATGTGACATGTGTGTACCATGTATGTACCATGTATGTACCATGGCGGCCTGTCTGGCTGCAGCGTGTCCCGAGTCTCGTTCTAAAACCTTCTGATAATCATCCAGAGCCTCGTCCAGTTTGTCGGTTTGTTCGTGCAGCTCGGCTCTTCTCAGCAGAGCCTTCAGGTAATCTGGGTTCAGCTCCAACGCTGACGACAACAACACAACATCAGCAACAGAATAAATACAACTTTAAATCAATAAGAGGCAGGACGTACCTTTGGAGCAGTCGGTGATGGCCTTTTCCTTCTGATCCTGAACACAACACAAGAGTTTATTACAGACTCTTAATGCTCCTGGACATTATTTGTGTTTTATTTTTGCATAACTTTGTCTGTGTTGATACAAATAGAATAAAATGTGTCCAGTTTGTGTATTTTAGAGTGAATTTTATTTTATTTTATTTTTTTGTCAAAGTTTTTTTTTTCTTTTAAACTAAATAGTTCCACACTTTGAAGTTTTTTGTGTAACTGACTCTCGTTCAAAATGCATTTTTTCAATACTACCATTGCAATGTGATTTCTCTCTTTTTTATTTCCTGGTGTTTAAATCCCTTAATGTTTCCATGGCAACCATTAAAAAACATTATTTGTGTCCGAGGGACCCAGGAGCAATTTATTTACAACAACTTTGCACAAAAAATAAAAATAGATGAGAATCAATGTTTTTTGACACTCATAATAATGTCCATTATTGTTATTATATAAACTTCAACTTTATTGTAGGGGCATGTAAAGGGTTAAGAATTCAGAACATTCATAAATATTTACCATGTATGACGAGGACTAAAGTTAATAATGGCATTTATTTAAAAACTTGGAAAAACATTGCTGACACATAATATTTCTAGGGCAATCTTTAAAAGAGCATTTTTTGTGTCGAAGGGACTCAGGTGGAAACAGAATGAAGGGAGCTTGAGGGTTAAAAAAGAGAAAGAATGGTTGATGTTGGGTTCTGATGGTGACAGGCCCAAAGTGAGGGGTTCAGACCCATTGGACTGGCCGGTCCCACTGCCTCCACAGTGTTTGTGATATTTACCAGATGAGCTCTCGCTGCTGCTCTGTTGGAGAAAAGCACGGCTCTGTCTTTGGAGAAACTCAGAGGACACAGACCCAACGCCTCGGAGTAAATCGCCTCTGCCTCGGACCAGTCTGCAACAGATTAACATCACAGCAACGGAACAGAAGAATATCAAAGTAAACAGGCTGCACAACGTCAGGGAAACATCAGATAATGAGATATTGGATCAGTTTGGGACAAGCCTCTGTTCTCCTGAAGTGGGCTGAGTTTGAATCCTGTGTTTAAATCCTGAGGAGGAGTTCATTTAAATACAAACGGAGGAAATCGCAAAAAATTGACCAATTTCATCAATCTGATTCAAAATGGCTGACTTCCTGTAGAACACGACTCCAAGAGACTTTTTTGTGCATCTTGACTTGACTCATAAGTTTAAAAAGGTTAAAGCTGGGGCTGAGGCTGCATTTTAGAAACTAATTTGTCAAAACAGGAGCTAAATAAATATTAAATTTGATTGAAGCCCATACCCCTTTTAAAAATCAAAAATCAAAAGCGAAACTCCACACTGGATTTTGGAAACTGATTACATGACAAATAGAAAAGGTGAGACTCACGCTGAGATTTGAAGAGCTGGTTTCCTTTGTCTTTGAGACTGAGGCTCTGCTCATGACGGCTCTACAACAAATCACAAACAAATACAGTTTAGCCTCAAATGGACTTTATTCTGCAGTTTTTACTTCTTCTGAAAACCTCTAATCGATTTCATTGTCCTTTTTAAATGCACCTGCTTCTCTTCCTCTGTCAGATCTTTCTCCAGTTCTTTCAGATACTCTTCATCCAGCTGCACCTCTTCCTCTTTAAACTCCTCCTCCTCTTCATCCTTCTCTCCTTCCCTCCTTTCCTCATCTCCTCGCCCTGGTCCTCTCTGCTCTTCTTCCTCTGTCTCTTTCAGTCTTTCTTTAATATGTTCAGAGTCCGTTTCTTTTTCAAACCCTTCCTCGTCTCCTTCCCTCGCTCTTTCCTCGTCTCCTTCCCTCACTCCTTCTTTCATCAGTCTCTCATATAACAGCTCCTCTTTCGTCCGTTCGTCTGTAAATCTCTCATCACTCCTCTTCTCTTTGTCTTTAGTTGAATCTAACGTTTCCTGACAGTCGTAGAAATCGTCCTCTTCTTCCTTTTCCTCTCGTTTTTCTGATTTTCTTTCCTCCATTGTTGCTGAAAAAAACAATCACGTTAATTTAAATACTTCCAGTTTCTGTTTCATTTTGGCAGCTTTTTATTAAATCTAACAGATAAAATGCAAATACCCTGACAACATTTAAAATCTTCACCAAAAGGACACTTGTTTAGACTTGTTTTAGACCCGGTTCAGTCCTGGTTTAGTCCTGGTTTAGACCTGGAAGCGCCTGCAGACTACGTTATGACACATGAAGCTAACGTGATGCTAACGGCTAAAATGTCACTTTACGCAAAACATTTCATTACAAAATCTTTGTCAGTGCAGTGTTAATTAACTGACGGAAGGAAAGATTTGGTTCCGAATGTTTGTAACGTTACAAACCTTCGTTAAATGTTAAATAACAGTTTGTTTCTCACCTGACGCTGCTGTTGTTAGCGTTAGCCGAAAACAAACAGCTTCTTCCGCTATGGTTTCCGGTCACATGATCCCAGGGACGTAAAGCGGGAAGATTTTTCTGGAAACATAAAAAAACGCAATGTATTTAAGGAAAATGTCATTACATTTAAAGTAGACTAATAACACTTTTGTTTTCTATTTGGAAGTGTATTTGAAACAGTTTGATGAAAAAGCAGCGCAATCTACTGGATTGGATGAGAACTGCATAAGAAACAAACAAAAAATAAAATCCATCCAAAACCAGTTCAAATCCATCTAAAACCTGCATAAATCCACCTGAAACCTATTCAAATCTAACTAAAACTTCTTCAAATCCAATTAAAACCTGTTTAAATCCTCCCAGATCTGTTTAAAATCCTCCCAGACCCGTTGAAATCCTCTCAGACCCGTTGAAATCCTCCCAGACCCGTTTAAAATCCTCCCAGACCCGTTTAAATCCTCTCAGACCCGTTTAAATCCTCCCAGACCCGTTGAAATCCTCTCAGACCTGTTTAAGTCCTCCCAGACCCGTTTAAAATCCTCCCAGACCCGTTTAAATCCTCTCAGACCCGTTTAAATCCTCCCAGACCCGTTGAAATCCTCTCAGACCCGTTTAAGTCCTCCCAGACCCGTTTAAATCCTCCCAGACCCGTTTAAATCCTCCCAGACCTGTGCTGTTACTCGTCTCCAGTGAGAGTCTGTGGTCTGTTTCCGTTTGTTCAGGTCTTGTTCTGGTTTTTAGTCCTGAGTGGTTTCTCTCGGTCTCCTGAAGTCTGCTTCTCTGCAGCGACTTTGTCTTCAATGGAGACGGTAAACAGTGAAGGTCAGTCTGGATCAAATCTAACGTAAACATGGTTTAGTCCTGGTTTAGACATGGTTTAGACCTGGTTTAGTCCTTGTTTAGACCTGGTTTAGACCTGGTTTAGACCTGGTTTAGTCCTTGTTTAGTCCTGGTTCATTCCTGGTTTAGACCTGGTTTAGTCCTGGTCTAGACCTGGTTTTGGGAGGGGCTTTTATAGCAGTGTGATGAAACAGAAAGTAGATTGAAACAAAGCTGTGGTGAAGACGACGGTAAGAGTTTGTTTTTATTTTGAGGAAATGAAAAAACAGCTGCAGTTTTCCAGCCTTTTACTGAAAAATTAATATTGTGAAAAGTGATTGGGAGAATAAACCTGTTTAGTCCTGGTTTAGTCCTGGTTCAGACCTGGTTTAGTCCTGGTTTAGTCCTGGTTCAGACCTGGTTTAGTCCTGGTTTAGTCCTGGTTTAGTCCTGGTTCAGACCTGGTTTAGTCCTGGTTTAGTCCTGGTTCAGACCTGGTTTAGTCCTGGTTCAGACCTGGTTTAGTCCTGGTTTAGTCCTGGTTTAGTCCTGGTTCAGACCTAGTTTAGTCCTGGTTCAGACCTAGTTTAGTCCTGGTTTAGACTTGGTTTAGTCCTGGTTCAGACCTGGTTTAGTCCTGGTTCAGACCTGGTTTAGTCCTGGTTCAGACCTAGTTTAGTCCTGGTTTAGTCCTGGTTTAGTCCTGGTTCAGTCCTGGTTCAGACCTGGTTTAGTCCTGGTTCAGACCTAGTTTAGTCCTGGTTTAGTCCTGGTTTAGTCCTGGTTCAGTCCTGGTTTAGACCTGGTTTAGACCTGGTTTAGACCTGGTTTAGTCCTGGTTTAGACCTGGTTCACCTGAGCTTGTTTTTTTGGAGCTGACAGTTCTTCAGGCGACAGCAGCTCTGAGCTCATTCATAAAAAACATGTTTGATTTCATTTGTCTCTGGTTTGTGTTTGACTCTAATCTGACTTTAGTTTCACATTAACAACAGAAACCTCTGTCCTTTCTTCCACAGACTTTTCCAACTTGAACCGTTACTGTAGCGAGCGGTGAAGGTTCCAGAATGGTCTCGCTTGTATCACTATTTAGTACACCTTATTACTCTGTTTTTTATTCTATCAGTGTCTATAAGTTAGTACAGCCTTCACCTCTCTGAGGGGGATCTGATGGTAATATAGGCAGATTTATTATTCTCTTAAAGAGTTCCCTTTTCTTCACTTTCTTAATTCAAGAACCTGGTTCCTAAATTATTACTTTCTGCTATTATTAACCCTTTTTATTTTTAATTAGGAGCTGGTTATTACCACAGTGTTCCAACCTATTTTATACTGACTTGACCAGGGCCCAATGATTTCCCCTTGTGTATTCACAGGTTCAGCGTCACGGTCACTCACCTGATGATGATTTATCGTGGGCTGCTGTTCCAGGCCTCTGCGTCAACTTGTAGACCAGTGACTCTCTCAACTGGGAGCTGAGTCAGGGCTCGCTGGCAGATTCTCACAAACACTCAGACGAACAAATATGTTCTTTTCAACCTTGGAAATAAAGTTCTTTTATTTCCGCTGGTTTGTTTTTATTTAAGACAAGACAGACAAACAATAAAACACGACAATACTACAGATGGGGTCTCACTCCTGTCGACTTTATGGCTAGTGCTTATAGACCTGAAGTCGTGGCTAGCGCAGTCGTTAAGGCAGCGTATTCCCTTGTAAAGTTTGTCACTTTACTCAGGAACCCAGTCTTGTAGTTTTATTTTTTTTTTTTTTCTAATATTCCCAGAGGGGCCACGATCACCAATATAAGGCAACGGGATAAGACCTAGCTCAAAGATTGCTCAATGAGAAGGCACTGCTGAATTTGAGCAGCACATATTTATACAGCAAGACCGGAAGACCTGAGAGTGTGACAGACTCCTTACATGGGCAACAGGAAACTGTTGCGGTGCGAGTGCGACAAACTCTGTATAAGGGCAACAGGAAACTGTTGCAGTAAGTTCACTTAACAACATGAGCACTTTCACAAATGATAAAGAATAAAAGAAAAAGTGATAAAATAAAGATACCTGGTTTATACAGTATCATCTCGAACAGCAAAAGAAATGTCATTACATCCATTCACAAAATTTGTCAGTTCACAGAGTTTGACAGTATACCATTACAGGTTATGACAATGTACTGAGTTACACATAATTATATATGAAAAACAGTTACTGAAAACAACAACACGCAAATGCAAATAGATATATAAGTACTTATTCCTTAATAATAACAATAATAATAATAGCTGAATAGCATGTGAGTATATAGACCTATTTTGATTATAAATGCTTTTTCAATGTTGTCACATCCTACTACACCCTCCCTTGACAACTTTGAAAAGGTACAAGTTTTACTTCTAAGGGCAAAGTTCTATTGCCACTGCGTTTCTGCAATAACGACCAGTACTTCTATGGCATTTGCCACATGAGCATTCAACATAAATGACAGGCGAGCGATAATTCCATACAACAGTTACTGCTGAATAAAAACAGTTATAGTACTCAGGAAACTGAAAAGTTTTTACACAACCTCTGATGTGGGGAAGATTACATTGAGATGGGGTTCCATGCGATGTAAAGATTACTTTCATGGGGTATTTAAATCTTTTTTCTAATACATACATCACACCTCCTAATGGTTCTATATTATTTTTCCATATTCTTAATCCATTTGATAATTTTATTTCCGTGAGTGTGCACGTAATAGAGCTCCAACCACAGTCTTTCAAAGGAGAGCAGGTCCTCCCAGATCTAGTATCAGGATTAGTCCAACAAGCTATTAAGGTCAAATGCAGTGTCAGGGTCAAGGGGACAATGGACCTCCCAACAGATCCTCCCATAGGAGTCCGTCAGAAAGGTCGAGATTTGTGTTAAATTCCCAATCTGGCTCTTCGGGGTCATCGGGAAGAGGAGCTTCCTCAATAGTGGAAGAGATTGATGTGTCAGAGCTGTCTGGGGGTTCTCCATGTGTCCCATCCAGAGGCTTTGTTGATATACTGCACGGACCTGGGACAGAAGGGGCCGATGATGGCGCTGGTTCTTTGATTTTTCTGGTTTTGTTGTCATCCTGCTCAGCCCAGGTCCGCGTTTTCCTCAACACACTGGTTCTCCCCACCAGATAAGAGAATGGTGCCCCGTTATCACTCAATCCTTCTACTAACTGCACTCGACCACAACACGGTATCTGAAAAGTCCTGGTTGAGCAGCCTCTCCGCTCTCCTTGAGACTGGTAGCTGGAAAGTTGATTTATTGCCGACAGTCGTGAAATCAGTTGTTCCCTGAGTACTTTTTCTTTTTGAGTATCTATAGCATAAAGACTTTGACGACTCCCCGGGCTGCACCGGACTATCTGGCCATGAGATCCCCTTCGCAGATCCCACGAGGTCAGTGGTTTGATATGCCCATAAGACCCCCTAATCCAGAACACAGGGTGTCGTTGCAAAGTCGAGTCGGTAGCCATGTCTCTGGCGTCAGTGCTATTATTGCTTGCCATTGTTCTGAAGGGTTCTTGCTCTAAGAATGCAGGTCTCTTGGTTGGAAAAGGTATGAGGGATTTAGAGTGTGTACAGCTGATATTTATCTTCACCTGGTATGAGGTTCAACCACGGGTCACTTCCTGCCGCGAGCAGGGGTTCGCCGCGACGGCTTCCGTTGTGGTTTTTCGTCAGCCAGACGCGTGGCTGCACAGACGCGTCTACAGAGGGCTTTTAACCCCACTTTCAAGCATGTGAAAGTAATAACAACACAAAGCAGAAACACTGCTAACCCGATAAGAACATTCTTTATCCATCCCCAAATTGAATTCCAAAAGGAGACAATTCCTTTTCCAGCAGCCACTGCCGTATTCACAATGTCTTTTCCAAGCTTCTCAAAAGCATCTTTTGTTTGTCCTCCAAGCATGGTAAAACCTCTTCCAACCTGTTCCCAAAACGGCGTTATGTGCCCCAGACAGTAAACTTCAAGGTTGGTTTTTGATGAATTAGCGCCCCATATTTTGTTATTTCTCATCGGTTTCATTGCTTCTGAGTTTATTTCAGTTCTGTAGGCTATATGTTCGTTATTTTTACTCAGGACTACTTTGGCATTTACATTCACGCACTGCAGGAGGTTCTTAAAATTGATTACCCCTGCCTTCCACCAGCCAGAGGTGTAAAATTTTCCGAATGACTCTCTATGGTCAGGGCGGGCATATTGTTTTTCTATCACTAAGGTCTGGTCTTTAGCAGTGTATTGGGCTCGATATGTAAGAGCGTCCACTGACGAGCCGTCTACTGGGGATACAAAAATCCTATCCCTGATGCTCCGTATACGGTAGTGCAACAATTTGTTTTCCCTGCCTGCCCATACATAAGTAATTTGCTGGTTGTCACGATTCACATAAGAGCCAGATCGAGTTAGATAAAAATCCCAACTTGGTTTCATTTCAAATTTAAAATGAGTGCCATTAAAAATGACCCAAGGCATAAGCAGGTAATCACTAGACAGGTCCCCTTTGTATCTTTTGGAGATCGTCATTGCTTCTAGTTGGGCCAAAATAAACAGCTGCATTAGCCGTGTTGAGGAGTTTGTGGTGGCCTCTAGTTTTTTGCAATTCAGGCCATGACAGGGACAGGACGCATTGTTTGGTATGCGAGAGTGGATTTGATTTTGCCATCCTGACTCAAATATATTGGTGCATTGAGCCAGTGAAAAGCTATCATCTCCAAAATGTCTAGTGATGTTGGGATGCAAGAAGTTTGGGAGTATCCAGCTGACATAAGTGACATCCGAGTTTCTCCAGCCGCACGTGCCATTGTATACTGCTATCAATTCTTTGGTTATTGGGGAGGAATTGAGTTGTGATGTCACATTATCCCATGACAGATGTCCCCTAAAAATTGTGAATGGCACCGTAACTAGTTGGGAGGTATTGGGATAGGAGGGTGGCTTGGGAAGATCCCAATCACATCCTCCATTCCCTGTGTGGCGCCGCCTATGGCGCCTCTGCTGGAGTCTAGTACTATTTTTCCATATTATAGTAGCGTTCGTCACCTGGGCTGTAGAATTTAATGCGGCTTCACCCAACACCCAGGACTCGTTGGTGTCGTTCGGGGCCGTTTTATTGGTACAATTAGTCGTTATTTTCTCTATACGTGCTCTCGAGACTTGTCCTACTACTATTACTCCAACTCGCATGCACGTCTCTGTCCTGTCTTCACGCCTCCTGGAGCAAAATGCCCATCCAGCTACTTTCCCTTCTCTGATTTCCGCGCTTTGTAGAACACATTTTTCAGATACTGTAGCACTGGAATTCCCTATTCCTATTTCCTTCATTACTTTTACCCAGGTGGTCTGATTGGAACATCCTTCAATGTTAGTTGTATTAGGAGTGTATCCGGATGCATTTAGATGTATTTGCGTCCACCGACGTTGATAGTTTGTCACATTCCCAGCCTGATCTCCCAGATCATCGAAGCATGGGTAGGGGAATTCCCTGTATTCTAGACTTATCTCAGTAAAGTTTCTTATAGTCCACTCTTGTCTCCACTCATACCTATTGCTTTTTTCCATCTCTCCTCCGAGATATGCCGTTACTATAACCACCCACACAGCGGACAGGACGATTAGTCCAAATAGTATTGCCTTTTTCCACGCTAATCTTATTTTTTTCTTGGAGGCCAATCTTTCCAATTTTTCCTCGTAAAGTTCTCTCACTTTTCTCCCTACACTCCCTAATCTTGAAATCCTTTTATGGAGTTTAAATTTGGCTCTGGAATCTCCTGATTCACAACCTGACAGATCGGTGTCCCTCTCTGACTCCATCTAAAATATAAAGAGGACACCGATTAGTACACTTTATTCTGTTTTAACCATGATTCTAACCTTCCGCTTCTTCGGGATGGCCGGCATCGCAAAGACGGCCTGCTCGAAGCGGCACCAAGGCTTGGACAGATTCCTACTTCTTAATTCTGCTTCCCAGATCTCGTCCCACCCTTCCGGTTTAATAGTTGGTGGCCCATCGCAATTTAGGCCTCGAGTTTCCAGAAAGGTCAGCATTCTCTCTCGAGTTACCCGGTTCACGGGGTAATAGAGAAGGCTTTTATCGGTGAGACAGGATTCGTCCTGCATTTCCCAGCTAAATCCCATAATGAGGGTCTCGGGGTTCCCCTCTCCTTCGGAACGCTTTATTATCCTGTGCATCTTTACAAGGCACATCCCGTATTCTCCCTGTCGGCCTAAGGCCCTCTGTGCCCAATTAAACTTCTGTTGTTTCACTTCTATGTGCTTTTCAAAATTTTCCAAAATTATCGTTCCCTCAGGATCGGGCCGTGTCCCTGTAGTGATCCAATCATTCTGTTCCCCACTAGTGGGAAGCCTTGCCCATTTATGTGAGTCTTTTGGTTCTTCCCCTGTTGGCCATAATTCCGATATTATACGGCCAAAGCCTTTAACAGTTTTAACCAGCTGTTTTTTTCCTTGAATCATCTCTAGGACCCTGGCTTTTATCAAAGTAGGGAATTGATCCTGCAGCTGAGTGTACACCTGGTGCCTGTCTGTTCCCAGTGTCGTCTCGCGATAGGCCAACACAGATACAGGAATCCTCCCAGAGGAGGGTTGGTCTGTACACGGGACCCATCCCCCCGTCATTATTTTACACTGACAGCTATCCGACCGGTGATCACACCTCACTATGTCCCAGGATTGTCCTCTTAGAGGCCAACAAACTTTACAAATAGTTACTTTGAATTTCCCAGCCAATTCTACTCCTCTGAAGTCCCCATCCTGTTGTGTTGGAGGCAGGACAGGCCTTTCTCTCCTGACCCCCTCCCATAGGGACAGAAAGACTTGATGGTCACAAAATACGCAGTGTCCAGGAGTGTAAGACTCCCAGATTGTTTGGGTCCCCGGGGCGGACCCCGGGGGAATCTTGCCAGCCCTGACTCGCCCGTTGTACGCAGAGAGGATCAACAGCCCCCTGGTCAAGTAGCCCCTATCTACTAGAGTTACTGAGTCAGCCTGGCTTTCTCCCCTAGTTACCTTGTCATTGTTCCTGCTCGGCCCTGTGCCTGAGCTGGTCGGGGTGCACCCTTCGGCCATCCTTTAAATGTATTACGTTTCCTGTTCTAGATGCTATTCGACCCTTTAACTCCTCGGTTTTCCGTCCGGAAGTTCCTTTTTACCCACACCAAATCGTCCTCCTGAAAGACAGGGGCAATAGGTGCAGAGTTAGTTTTATCGTTTAGCTTTTCTCTACTTAGCATCTGATTTAATTTTGTGATGTTAGCCGGGGTCCCCACTTTTGTCCCATTACTGCTATTAGTTCTTTAGCGTTTCTAATCATCCTTTCGGCCACCCCATTAGTGTGGGATTGATATGCTATCGACCATACCGGCGTGACGCCTAGCTCAGAAAGGAATGACAGTACTTTCGCATTTTTAAACTGTTTAGCATTATCCATTCTCAGTGACTGAGCCCTAGGCTGTCCTGAAAAAAATAGAGATAAGTGTTTTATTATCTCTGCCCCTGTAACCTTCCACATAGGAAACACCATTGCAGCCCCTCCAGCATTGTCAGTCACCACCAATATTTTGTCATGTTTTTTGTCTGTCTGCAGATATCCTACATCTGCTGAAAAGTGTAAACCTGGTTCTGTTGTTTTAATGGGTAGTGCGGTTTTTTCTTGTCTCGGCAGACCGTCTTTTTCTGCACATACGATGCATGCTCGTTTTTGTTTTGCAAACTCTTGTCTGTAGCTGGTTACCGCAATGTTGTTCTTTTTCAAATAACGCTTGCATCTTTCCTGCCCAGCATGGCCCAAAGCCTCGTGTAGGGCCTTTAAAAACTGTCTAGTTTCAGCTGTCGGCACATCGTAACCTGTCGTGGCTTTCCATGCAGCTGGTAAGAAACACAGCGCATTTCCTGTTACAAAAGCCACACGGCCCTGCGCGATTCTGTCTACTTCATCATTTCTCAAAGCGTCTGTGCTGGTTGATGCGGTGTGGCTGTTAATGTGTTCTACTTTTAATTTCTTTCCCTGAAGCAGCTGTGCTATTACTGTCCATTTATCTTTATGGGCTAAATCTTTTCCTTTATAATTCTGATAGTCAGTTTGTTGCCAAATCTTAAGGTCTTGCAACAGACCTTGATACACATACATGCTATCTGTGATCATCCGTGCTCGTCTGATCTTTCTTTTATCCATGAAAGCTAGGGCTTCCAAAGCCGCCTGTACTTCCGTGGTTTGGGCTGTTCCTTCAGTGTAACCTGAATCTTCCCATATCTTTTTCCCTTTGTAGTAGGCCATGAAGGCCCATTTTCCTTTTTCATCTCTTGTAGTTTTAGAGCCATCTGTATAGATTTCCCAATCATAGTGCTCTGGCACTGGGTCCTGCTCCGGCTTTGAAGGGGTTTTCTTTTTGTTGTTCGAAAAGCACCAAAGGGGGTTTGTGAGCATCATTTCCCATTTTTGCCAGCGGGATATTTGTGCTCGGGCTGTTTCCATAGTTCCTTTTGACAGTCCTTTTATTATTTCCTGGTTCGTCTTTACATATACAGGCACTTCTCCTTCGTATCTGATAGTGGATTTGAACACTCGAAATAGAAGCTCAAGCTCCCTCTCTAAGTCTGTGTATTTGGTTTCTGTAGGTGTCCATGCAACGGATAGGATCATAAATGGTTTAGCCTTTGGACCTTCCTTCAAGAAGGCAGTTCCTCCTTCTTCATCACAGATAGTGTGGACATAAATTGGCTGTCCTTCCCTTCTGAGGTCAAGCTCTTGGGAGGTTTCTCTGCAATGCTGCATGACCCTTTTGTACTGCATTTTTTGTTCATCGCTTAGTTTAAAGTCTGTAGTTACTATTTTTCTTTTTGGTCCGGAAGTGTCCACTTTTCGTACTCCTCTTTTCATTTTATGCAGCGGTGCTACCTTTTGTGCGAACTGAGGTATGTGTGCTGACACATATACCAGTTTGCCCAGAGATTTCTCTAACTCTAGAATTGTTTCTGGGTCTTTTATATTTTCCCAATAATCAGGATCCACGGTTCTTTGTTCCCCTGTTATCCTGAATCCTAAATATTTTACCGAAAATTGCCCTATTTCACATTTTTTAAGGCCCAATTTTAGTCCAGCCGAGGTGAGGCGTTCTATTACTTTTGACAGTAGGTCCAAATGCTCTTCTTCTGTGTCATTACAGAAGTACACATCATCTATGTATATCATTACTGGCAGTCCTGCCAGTATTTCTTCCATAGTTCGCTGGAAGACATTTGGACTATTTACAAATCCCTGTGGCAGTCTCGTCCAGACATAACCCTGTCTTCCTAACATGAATCCAGTTTTTAGTTGGGAGGTTTCAGTTAACGGGATGGACCAAAATCCATTTGCTAAATCCAGGCATGTTTTAAACTTTCCTGGTGGTAAATTCCTCAATGAGTGTTGAGGGTTTATTAGGGGCCTTGTGTCTTTGATTGTGACCCTGTTTAATGCTTTTAGATTATGGACCGGTCGGTAGGTGCCGTCCTTTTTCCCTACCGCTTGTATGGGCATTATAGTAGGTGGGTTATTTTCTTTTCTAATCACTCCCAATTCCTCCAATTCTGCCATAGTTTTCATTAATTCTTCTAGAGCTGGTTTGGCTATTGGATATTGTTTCTCTGGCCTCGGCATTCCTCCTTGGATTTCATAGGGTTGCTCAGTTTTTCCTACATCATTTTTGAATTGAGCTGGATTGGCCCGATCAATGATGGCTTTAAGCCTTTTCTTATTGGTTAGGTCTGTTTGTTGCAAAATTTCCTGCTTTTGGGCCTCTACGTTGTAGGCATTTATGTAACCTGCGGATCCTTCTAAATCGTTTATTTTGTTAGCTTTTGAAAGGTCATGAATCCCTAGTAGCGCTTTCGGGCCAGGGATTCCCTTGATCCCATGTTTTTTAGTCATGAATAACACGTCTCTATCTCCATTTGCTAATATTACTTTAACTTTCTCTCTCGTATTTTTCCTACAGTGGCAAAAATTTTTCCTTGTTTTTCATATGCCACTGCCTGGATTTTCTCTATTACTGTTTTTTCTGCTGGTTGACTGAATTCTTCTTTTTCCATTCGTCTCTTTTCTTGTTGAGTTCGTCTCTTTCTTCTTTTGACATTTCGTTCCATCTTTCCTTGGAGACATAAGGAAACGGTTCTTTAGGGGGGTTTTGTCCGACTGAACGTGTCCCCCTCCTATTTTCTGGTCTAAAGTCTCTTCTTAGGATTGCCCCTGTGGACTGCCTAGTTACTGGGGGGTCTCTTGATGGAGGGGGTCCTTTCTTTCCCTGAAGGATTCTTCTCCGATCGAAAACAACCATTTCTCTTTTTTGCTCATCTTTACCCATGGAGTCCCATCTTGTGGCCAGAGCTGTAGCGTTAACTTCTACTAAAAATCTCTCCTGCTGCTCTTGTGACACCCCTTTCTCTGTGAAAGTGGTCATTGCAGACAGGAGTGTGGTTTTTCCTGAAAGGACCTGTCCCACCAATTTTTTACGTATTTCACCTGTTCTGGATTCTCCAGGTGTCCGAGGGATTTGCTCTACCAGGGACCTAATGGTGGACCCTCGTGGAGTGCTGACCTGATTTTTCAGGGCCAACAGGCTACATACGGTGGCATTGTCACAGATCCCTGCTGGGAGGTTACTCTCCATCAGGGCCTGCCAGTATTCTGCATCTGTTTGATCTGGTTTTTTGCTGGGCATAAGCTTCACTGTCTCCAGCATTTCGGGGGACAGGGCTCCATCTGCTGGCCACCGGGTGGAAGGTCCTGGTGTGGACATTCCCCACATAGTGTTATCTCCTACTACTGTACTGTTTTGGGGCATTATAAACTCTACCCTTGGGGTAGATGTTTCTGGGGGATGTGAGACATCGGGGTGCTCTTGTCTCATCCTGGTGGTGTCTTTCTACGGACTTATCTCTTTTAAAACACCCTTGTTTATAAAAATCATATCCCTGCTGAAGGTAGGCCTCTTTGAATGGCCTTGTGAGGTTTCTTTGTTGCAGTACTTCGGCCGCGGTGGGCCCGTATTCTGCACCAAACCTTTCTGGGGCTGGGATATCATACCAGGGAATGTCGTCGTAGGCATTGTCTTGGTATTCTGGGGCATTTACGCAGTCCAAAAGGGGAGCATAGTCGCCATATCCGGGATGTTTTGCCACTGGGGGCCTACAGGGCGGCGCTCTAGGATTTATTTTCCTTTGAGTAATGGGCTGCGCGGCGGTCCCTTGTTCTAGTAATGTAACCAGCTTCTCCTTCCTCCCTTCTCTGGCCCTGCCTTGCTCTTTGTCTTCTAGGGGGTGGAGCTTCCTGCTCTTCCTGCTCACTCTCACTCTCTTCCTGTTCATATTTCTGTCTCAGTAAGTCCGCTATCCGCTGTTGGGAGGGGTGGTTTGGCAGGACTATTACTAATGATTTAAGGAGAGTTTTTCCCAGCGGGAATGGAAGGAGCAGATTTTCAGCTATTTGAAGGTCAGTTATGCCATGCAGCCCTGTTGAGTCTGTCATCACGAATGTCAACTGTCTCAATTCATCCCTCTTTGCTTTCTGAGATATTTCCTGACTCATGGTTTTCCAGGGCCATCTTTTGGGTCCCTTTGGATCGCTAAGGATCCAGAACTCGACCTGTCGTCTATCAGTAGCTGCTATCCAGATCCTTTTTTCCAACCTAGCTTCTCTCAGTCCTCCTTTTGCCTGCCTACCGCTTATTTGTTGTAGCGGAACTACATCCGCTTCACCGTGTTCCATTCCTTTGGCAACATACACCATGCTGCCCGTATTGCCATTCCAGGCTTCTTTAGTCATGACTAGAATTTTACACTGCCCTGCATTTATCTCATCTTCAGGGTCAGGGGGGTTCAGGTAATCTGGTTCGGAACCTTCATCCGATCCTGGCTGTGGCGGGGGGTCATCCCCTGCTCGCTTGTGGGGGAAGGTGGTGGAGGCCTGTGAGGTGCTCTGTTAGGATTGTCAGGATTTTTTAGGTCCCTATGCCTTCGGCTTATTATTTCGTCCAAATAATTGCAGTATGTGGTCAGTTGGTGTCTCCGGAGGAACACCAGTATTACAGGCTGTCTAGGTCTTTCCCTGACATGATGCAAAATTGCTTTAGCCACTGCCACGTATGAACAGTAGTCCGTATATCCGTATAAACCGTTGCCAAACGGGGTGAGGAAGACAACGTTTTCTTGTGCCTGGCTGAGCCCTTCCGCTATGGCGGAACGCAAGTAGGCTATTTTACGACCTCGAGGGGTCTGAGGGTCGGGGAATCGGTCTGCATGAGCGGTGTAGGCCACGTGGTGCACTACTTGCAGTTCCTCTCGGCCCTCCCTGCCTGTTTCCTGCCTGGCTGATTCTAAATCCAGGAGAACGCCGTCCAATGGCCCTCGCGAGAGGCCATATCTTCTGTCTAGGGCAGCGGCGACGCCCCCTCCGTGATGGAGCCTATGATTGGCCGGGTTAACGGCGGCCTTCGTGCCGTCTCCTGCTATTGAGAAATCTACTGTTTCTAGATCAGCTACCCACATGACAAAACCTTGGTGAGAGAACACTTCCGGCAGCGTAAAGGCTGCCCCCGCTGGGGTTTGGCCTTGAGGCTGGTTTGGAGGCAATGGCGCGTTTGGTTCTACAGGTGGTGCGTATGGGTCCGGTCGGGGATTTACGGATCCTCCCCATAGCGACCCTGGGTTTGACCTGACGTCTAATTCGTCCCTTAGACGTCTTCGTCTGGCTAACTCATCCATTAGTTGTTGAGTAAGCTCCATGCTGTTATAGTCTATGTTGACTCCTACTCGATTTTAGTGATATATCTCGTTATCGGCTAATTCCTGAAGTACGGTACTTCAGGGTTTTTAAGTATTACCTCGGTTGTCCAGGCGCTCCCTGGGCAGTAATACTTGTGCGCGTTTCACCGACCTTTTCTGACCGTCCTCGGTTTTTGAGATTCTCTATCAGTAGTCTTTTGATTATCTTCCGCTGGCTCGCTCTTTCTTGTTTTGGAACGCTTTTCTAGTTCGATAAATACTTCTTTGTTTTATAAGAGAGCTTTTCTACTTTTAGATAACAGTTCTTAGTTCAATATTAGATTGTTCCGGCGGAAGTTTACAGATCCTCAGAACCGTCGTCCTGCGACAATCTGCTTCTTATTTACTTTGGTTGAAAACTTCTTTAGGGTTATATATAGTTTTGGTTATAGTAAAAGGTTTCTTTCTGAGAATTAAATCTTTTTACCAATGTCCCTGTTCGGGCGCCATGTAGCGAGCGGCGAAGGTTCCAGAATGGTCTCGCTTGTATCACTATTTAGTACACCTTATTACTCTGTTTTTTATTCTATCAGTGTCTATAAGTTAGTACAGCCTTCACCTCTCTGAGGGGGATCTGATGGTAATATAGGCAGATTTATTATTCTCTTAAAGAGTTCCCTTTTCTTCACTTTCTTAATTCAAGAACCTGGTTCCTAAATTATTACTTTCTGCTATTATTAACCCTTTTTATTTTTAATTAGGAGCTGGTTATTACCACAGTGTTCCAACCTATTTTATACTGACTTGACCAGGGCCCAATGATTTCCCCTTGTGTATTCACAGGTTCAGCGTCACGGTCACTCACCTGATGATGATTTATCGTGGGCTGCTGTTCCAGGCCTCTGCGTCAACTTGTAGACCAGTGACTCTCTCAACTGGGAGCTGAGTCAGGGCTCGCTGGCAGATTCTCACAAACACTCAGACGAACAAATATGTTCTTTTCAACCTTGGAAATAAAGTTCTTTTATTTCCGCTGGTTTGTTTTTATTTAAGACAAGACAGACAAACAATAAAACACGACAATACTACAGATGGGGTCTCACTCCTGTCGACTTTATGGCTAGTGCTTATAGACCTGAAGTCGTGGCTAGCGCAGTCGTTAAGGCAGCGTATTCCCTTGTAAAGTTTGTCACTTTACTCAGGAACCCAGTCTTGTAGTTTTATTTTTTTTTTTTTTCTAATATTCCCAGAGGGGCCACGATCACCAATATAAGGCAACGGGATAAGACCTAGCTCAAAGATTGCTCAATGAGAAGGCACTGCTGAATTTGAGCAGCACATATTTATACAGCAAGACCGGAAGACCTGAGAGTGTGACAGACTCCTTACATGGGCAACAGGAAACTGTTGCGGTGCGAGTGCGACAAACTCTGTATAAGGGCAACAGGAAACTGTTGCAGTAAGTTCACTTAACAACATGAGCACTTTCACAAATGATAAAGAATAAAAGAAAAAGTGATAAAATAAAGATACCTGGTTTATACAGTATCATCTCGAACAGCAAAAGAAATGTCATTACATCCATTCACAAAATTTGTCAGTTCACAGAGTTTGACAGTATACCATTACAGGTTATGACAATGTACTGAGTTACACATAATTATATATGAAAAACAGTTACTGAAAACAACAACACGCAAATGCAAATAGATATATAAGTACTTATTCCTTAATAATAACAATAATAATAATAGCTGAATAGCATGTGAGTATATAGACCTATTTTGATTATAAATGCTTTTTCAATGTTGTCACATCCTACTACAGTTACGTTGAGTCTCAAAGGTTTGTCCAGTTCACTTATTTCCATTTATCAGAGTTTAAAGTTCAGAGCTGTTCAAAGAACCAGGTCACACTCTAAAAACCACCAAAGAAAAAAAGTCTGAACTGACAGAGACATGTTTTAACTCACAGCTCTGGAGAAAGCTGCAGGAGCAAACAATGACGCGATAACAAGAACGGTATCTGCACCGACACCAAATTCACCACAACTCCAGCCACAGCTCTTAGTCCAAAGCTCAAACTGAGCCTCTAACTGTCTCTGATCTCCACCTGATGTTTCTGTGTGAGTCTTGAAACATCCAGAGACTTGAGGAACTCAGGGTCGGTCTCAAAAACACAAAGTGTGAGACGTCCCGAGGGCCCGGGATGAGGCCGAGCCCAGGGCCTCGTGAGCATGACCCTAAACCCTTCCCAGGCCTGGACTTTCCCTGGTCTGGGGTCCAGGGCTTGCTGCTCTCAGAGGATGGGCCTTTTCTTCAGGATAATAGCCACACGGCTGATGTTTATCTGTTGTTTGGTGTGTTCCAGGCCCAGCCATGTCTCGGATGCTCACGGTGGTTCTTCTGGGGAACAGTGCAGTTGGGAAGAGCGCCTCAGGAAACACCATCCTGAGACGACAGGCCTTCGACTCCAGAGTGTCCTTTAAACCGGTGACGACCCGTATCTCCGAGGCGGCGGAGCAGGTGGGCGGGCGGCGGGTGTCGGTGGTGGACACTCCTGGGATCCTCAGCCCTGGCGCCGTAGACTCCATCAGACGACACTGTGAGGAGATCCTGCGGAGCGGCCCTGTGTGTTCCTGGTGGTGCTGAACTTGGGCCGGGTCTCACCTGAGCAGGTGCGGGCCCTGAGGGCGGCCATGGAGGTGTATTCTGAGTATTCTGCTGTTTACCTTCGGAGCCGCCTTAAAGGGACGGCCGCTGGAGGACTTTATCTACACAGACGACGAGGGGCCGCTGCCGGACATCTTCTCCATGTTTGGACAGAGATACCAAGTGTTTGACAACGAGGCGTGGAGCCAGGAGCAGCTGCAGGAGCAAGTGCAGGCGCTGCTGCACAAATCTGACCAGCTTCAACCTGGCTTTGCACCAGGTACTGGTCACACACCTGGTCACTGGACTGAACAAATGGCTCCGGGACGTACAACATGACATTTATACAGAAATATCTGGTGAAGTTAAAGTTGTCGTTGCCTCAGTGCAGCCGCTGTCGCTCTGTGACTGCTCAGAGCAGCGGGGCCGTGGGGTTAGGAAGGTGTTCGGTGTTGATGTCCTTTTCACGTGCTCTGTTTAATGTGTCTCTTTCTCAGAACCGGCTGTAAGACCCAGACTCCTGCGTGGACCAGTCCCAGACCGGCCTCAGGACCTGGGTCCAGGTAACCTCTCCGGTCCAGCCCAGAAACAGTGTTCGGTTCTTTAACGTCGCACTGATGGCTCTTTTTGTTTTGAAGCTTTGGTGCAAGTGGATCTTCAGAGTCCCATGAGGCTGGTGCTGCTGGGTCTGGCCGGGGCCGGAAAGAGCACCTCTGGGAACACCATCCTGGGATCAGATAAGTTTAGAACCAGCTGTGGTTTTAACGCCGAGAGCACGAAGACGGTCTGTGAATCCGCTGCAGTGTCCGGTCGAGAGGTCACTGTGGTGGACACGCCCGGCTTCAGCGACCAGGGTTTAAAACCAAAGAAATTATTCAAAGAGATCATGCAATCTGTGATCAGTTTGCCCGATGGTCCACACGCCTTTATCATCGTGGTGCGGCTCGGCAGAGTCTCCAGAAGAGACTGTAAACTGTTGGAGCTGATTCCCAAACTCTTTGATGAAGGTGCGTCCAAGTTCACCACGGTTCTGTTCACTCACGGAGACGACCTGGGCTCAGAGAACATCCAGGACCTGATCAGAGCCAACAACACCATGGAGAGGCTCGTGGAGAAGTGTCAGCGGCGCTACTCTGTCTTCAACAACAAACAGAGAGACGGTCGACAGGTCCAACAGCTGCTGGAACAGGTCGAAGCCATGGTCAGAGCCAGTGGAGAACAACACTGCACTTCTCAGATCTTAAGGCTGACAACTGCTGACAGAATAAAGAAAGCCCTTGAAGATTTATGGAAAAGGGTTAAGAGTCCTTTCACTTGCTGCCTTCGTCCGGAAACTGATTCTGACGAGGAGGAATTACAGCCATTGGCGACGAGTTAAAAGAATAAAGATGTTCAGGGTTAACAAAAGAATCAATAAAAAAACTCTGTAAAATACAATGAGGACTAATAAGAATCATGAATGAATCACTGCTGAACAGTGGCATGTCTACATTTGTGATTTTAGATTTTTACTGTTATAAACCATGTTAATATGATCTGCCTTTATTACTGTCCTGTATTACTGTCTATATCTGCTCTGGATTTAATAAAAAAAAAAAAAAGTAATTTATTCCTGAATTGGTCTTGATTTTTCACCTGGATTTAGTTCTGGCCAAGTTCTGGTTGAGTTCTAGTTTCCACCTTAAAGAGATTTGGTTTAGTCTGGGTTTGGTTCTGTTTTGGTCCAGGTTTAGTCCAGATTTAACTGTGACCACTCGTGGCGCTGTGACAAACACTGAAGAAGAAGAAGAAGAAGAAGCAGCTTTGCGGGAAAACAAAATGTCTGCCCCGAAAACCATCCCGAAAGATGCCCAGGTGAGGTTTAAAACTGTCCCGTTTGAGCTGAACCGAACCTGGACAGGTCTTTGCTAACCCCCAGTCCTTCTTGGAGCTCTGTGTTCCCGAAAAAGTGCAGTTAAACGGCCTTTTATTCTGGTTTCAGGCGTTAGCTCCACACCCTTAGCCTGTTAGCGGTTATCGGCTAACGTTAGCGGAGCCTGTTTTTTTAATAAATCTGAAATTATTTCTCAGATTTTTGGCTGAAATGGGGATTATACTGTACTTTCAAAACAGTTATGTTTACTTAATGTACGAGGGGCCGTTTTGATTTAAATGAGACCAATTAAAGTAGTCATATTTTTAGTAAAGCTTTGTTTTTAGCTTCACTGAAAACCGTGCATTGTTTTAAATCGAGTAAAAGCTGCAGATTTGTGATAGTTTTTTTGGAATTTGTTGCAAGAATGTCCCCATGCGTCTCATTTGGAGAATAAATAAAAAGTAAAATGTCCTGAAAATACTGTCATTAAACTGTCAACAGCCCAACTGCAGTTTTGTCCTGTTATGTAATGTTTACAGCTAAATATTCATCAGGAAAATATTCTGTACAATAAAACTGACAACGATGCAACTGTCAATGTGTCTGAGATGATTTTAGTGTGTCATTTTATAATTTAGGGTTTTAGTTGGATTTGAACTGGTTTTATTTGGATTTAGACATATTTGAAGTAGATTAGAATTTTTTCTAGTTGAATTTGACCAGGATGCTGTCTGTTGTCATTGAATAAAACTGCTGTATTTTATTTTTAGGTGATGATCCAGATTCTCAAAGACATGGGCATCACTGAGTACGAGCCTCGCGTCATCAACCAGATGCTGGAGTTCACCTACAGTGAGTTACACCTGGGTTAAACCACTTCTAGTGTTAAAATAAAACAAACACAATAAAATACTTTTACAAAAATAAAGTGGTGAATGAACAAATTTAATTAAATAAAAATGTTGCTAAATGCATAAAAATGTGCAACAGTAACAATAACTTGTTATTGTGCACTCAGTGTCCCACAATGCATCAGTAAAAGTAGTGAGCGGAGACGGTCACATGACTCAGAAGAGACCGTGTTGTGTTCATCTGAACAGTAACTAAAACTAAATCAGTGACGTTCTCTGAAGCTGAGCCTCATCCAGACGCTTCCTGCAGTTATTATTAATAGATATTTCACTAAAGTCTAGAAATAGAGTTTATTACAAAAGTCCATCATCAGTAGAGGTCAGCTGACTTGTTTTAGGAGTTAGGGGTTAGATCTAGGGGCTAGGGGTCAGGGGTTAGGTTTAGAGCTAGGGTCTAGGTTTAGAGCTAGGGGTTAGGGGTTAGGGGCTAGGGAGGGGATTCAGGCTTGTCTTTCCTCTTTCTCTCGTGCTGACCTCTGACCTCTGTGCACACTCTAATGTGTCCTGGTGGTGCACAAACTCTCGCGGTTGTGTTCCGCGACGACACAAATATTGTTTTTCAAACATTTTAAATTGATTCGAAACGTCAGTAAATGTCAGGATTCATTCAAGAATGGATGAGTTCCTCTCAGCTCCAACAGTGAATAAATCTGTTCTAATCTCCTGCAGGATACGTCACTACGATCATAGAAGACGCCAAAATCTACTCGACTCACGCCAAGAAGTCCACTGTAGACGCAGACGACATCAAACTGGCCATTCAGTGTCGAATGGACCAGTCCTTCACCTCCCCGCCCCCCCGAGACGTAAGACCGGGTTTAGAGGGATCTCCACTGGTTCCATTCCATTTAAACGGGCTTTATTCAGATCTGAGCAGGTTGTAGCAGGTTTTCTTCAGTTGAATCCAGTTTTTGTCTCAGTTCTTGTTGGAGGTGGCGCGGCAGAAGAACCAGGCTCCTCTTCCTCTCATTAAACCTTACACTGGGCCTCGTCTTCCTCCGGATCGATACTGCCTCACGGCTCCCAACTACAGACTCAAGTCCGTCCAGAAGAAGGTTCCACACTCTTTTACTGCTATTGAACTTCATCCAAATGTCTGTAAATGTTTCCGTATCAGGACATGTGGTCCTTTGCAGGTGCTTCATTGTGTCTTGAAGCTGGTGAAATAAATGTAAGAATAGATGATGCACAATGAACTTCTGCATCTGTCTCAACAGAAGAATAACAGCTGAGAAATAAGAAAATAGAGCGATATGTGCTAAGGCTAATTATCTGGGTTTTATTTTTTGATATATATTTTTTTGTCAAAAACCTAAATTAACCACGTCTTTGTCAAAGTCTGTCAAAGTTTTTTTGAAGCACAGATATAGATTTGAGTTTCTGCTGCAGTGAGCTGTGGTTGATTTAACTCCACCGTGAGTTTTCACTATTTCTCAAAACAAAACGGGGCTTAGTAACATTAAATATGATCATATTTATATCATATTTATAAGAGGTCCACAGTGATGTGTAGTCAGCACTTGTCCCAGAGCAGCTCACATTTAACAGAGATTAGGTCATTTTGTTTGGTCCCGAAGGAATCTTAAGTTAAAACAGCGATATTTGTGATTTATTTGATTAATCCTCAGTCTTCTGCAGGAAGGTTATTGTTCAGCAAATGTGGATGTTTTTGGATATTTAAAAGATTAGCAGTGACTGTGCCCCCCTGGTGTCCATCCTGTGTTCCTCTAAACCTGACGCCTGTAATGACTTTGATGTGAATTCCAGGTGACGTCTGCAGGAAGGATCTCGGTTCCTCGACTCAGCGTCGGAGCCGTGTCCAGTCGACCCACGACGCCCACTTTAGGTTCGAAAAAACCTCCACAGCCCTTTTATTCTTCACTCTTTTATTTCACACACGTCTCTGTTCGTTCAGGTTCGACGGCGGTTCCTTCGGTCACGGCTAAAGTCTCGACTCCCGTGTCTCTCTCGGCTCAAAGGTTCACGGTTCAAATCCCGCCGGCTCAGAGCCACGCCCCCAAAACCAGTAAGACCCTCGCTGTTCAGAAGCATTATTTAACACTCGTTTAACAGCTGTCTGACCCTGATTGTGTGGCTCCGCCCCCTCAGCCTCGGCCCCGCCCCCTGTCCTCATGAGCTCGTCTCTGATTGGCTCGAAGACTCTCCTGATGAGCAGCAGCCTATCACAGAGCGACAGTCTCAAACGGAAACACGAGGACGAGGACGACTACGACGCTCTATAACCTCAGAGTCCAGTCTAAAACCGGTCTGGGTCTGGTTCAGAGTCCAGTCCTGTTTAAAACCGGTCTGGGTCTGGTTCAGAGTCCAGTCCTGTCTAAAACCGGTCTGGGTCTGGTTCAGAGTCCAGTCCTGTCTAAAACCGGTCTGGGTCTGGTTCAGAGTCCAGTCCTGTCTAAAACCGGTCTGGGTCTGGTTCAGAGTCCAGTCCTGTCTAAAACCGGTCTGGGTCTGGTTCAGAGTCCAGTCCAGTCTAAAACTGGTCTGGGTCTGGTTTATTCGTGTGTAAAAACCTGTCTCATTTCTCGTTTGTGAATCCCTTTAACCCATTGCCTCCTTGAGTCTGGACCTGGATCAGGCTGGACTTGGACTGTTCCCTGGGATCTCCTCTAGAACCTGGTCTTGGTCTGGACCTGGTTTTAGTCCCCTGAGATCTCATTTTACGTGGTCCTTTAAACTCTGGTCCAAAACTAAAACCACAGACAGTTTAAAATGTGGTGGGTTTAGTTGCAGTGCCACTCGTGTCCAGTGGAGGCGCTGTGTCCACAGTTAAATCTGAGACTGGACCAATCAGAAGACAGTATTTCAGATGGAGTCCCTCTCACTGTTTTTCATAATAAAACATTTGTAAAGAAACTAATGACTTTTTTTTTTTTAAATGAATTTCCAAAACAGATTATTAATGTTTAAAATAGTGTCAGAAGATTTTTTTATTGAGACCTTTTTCAATTTGAGTAAAAGTTATAATATTGGCAAAATGTATTTTCACCTTTTTATAATTATATTCCTAAAAAAAAAAAAAACAGCCTAATGTGGAATGAAAGGTGTTAAAAACCTGGATTATTTTGGCAAACTTAATATAGATGAAATGCATTTTCCCCATATTTATTTATAAAAACACACTTTAATCAAAAAGGATAAATTTATAGATTTTTTGGACGTTTTGGGGCCAAATTAATAACACAGTATATCTCCCATTTATTTGTGCATTATTCATAAAAAAAATCAACTTTGACAACATTGTACAGACATTTGAGAATTTAGTAACTTATTTAAAATTCAATTCAAATGTTTAAAAGACTTACTGGATTTATATTCTATTTATATTGACATTATTTGTTAATTACTACATCCTCAACATTTGAAATGTGTCTAAAACTAACAACACATCTAACTCTAGATTTTTATAATAATGCTCTTCTATTTAATGAGACTGCATCATTTTTATTTTTTATTATATCACAAACTAAAATTTGCTTCTTTCTTAGAATGTTTTTAACCTCAAGTACTGCTGGTTCCAGTCCAAAATTCAGTTCCAGTTTGTCCTGTCTTTACAAAATTAAATAGTATATGTGGGTAAGAATGTTTATGCCATGGCTGTTTTGAATGGACACATTTTAAAAATAATAAAAAAAAGAGTTGACACTAGTTTAATTCATTTCACTTTAATAAGAAAAGAAAACTAAAATAAAAATTTCAAAATAAAAAATACATGTCAAAACAATCTGATTATGAGAGAGTCGTGGTGCGATGACGTACAGTAATAATAATATAATATTCAATAGTCACCATAAGAAGCTTCAGAATAATAAGAATCGTGTGGAGCCACGTTCGCGTCGCACACGGACTTTTACGCCGCGTCTCGGTGGCACTTCGTCCAATATTTTCACACGTAATTAAACCCCACATCGTCACGACAAAAATCAGGACAGTCACAGCTCGAACGATTCACAGCACGGCGAATTAAAACAAAACATGCTCCGAATACGCCGCCTTCGCTCTTCGCAAAACGGCGTGAATTTGTAAAAGAAAAGAGAAAAACAAACGCCGTTAAAGAAGAGTTAAAGGAGGGGTAGGCAGTTCATAAAAACATCACATAGTGGCTTTAAAAACACCAACTTTTGTCTGAAAATGAAGGACATTCGTCTTTTTCTCATGAGGAAAGTGAAAGTGTGTAAACTGACCAATCAGAGCAGAGCTGAGGCGGCCATTTTGTGTAAAGACGGAAAATGAATCTAGGTTTAATGTGAACAGGTTTTAGATGGATTTGAACAGGTTTTAAAAGGATTTCAGACAAAAAGAGACAAAAATCTGTTCTACAGTATTTGAATTTAACTTTTTTAAAATGTCTCCAAACTTTATGAAATCACATGGATATCTCAGGTACGCATTAAAACCTGTGTACAATTTTATTCAAATTTAACCAAAGATAGAGACACAAATGCGAAAAATAAGTTGTAGAAGATTTTCTGAAAACTAAGTTTAACTCAGGGCCAAAAATTGTTTCACACAAAAATTTTTTATAAAACGTATTACATTGGACCAAAACAGACAAACAAAAATGGATAAATGTGACACAATTTTTGGGAAATTGTAAAACCTGTTTAAATAAATCCCAGCTGAATTTACATAAAAAAATTAAATTTTTCAACTCATGAACTTAGATCCATTTCCAACTAATTTACAAATCCCCAAACGCCGCCTAAACTCTGCTGAAAAACAGTGAATTCAATGGATTTTAGAAGAAAATGAAATGTTAAAAGCTCCTTCATTAAAATGGAGTCAAAACGTTTTCTGCTGCGTTTGGTTCGATTGTTTATGGCACCGAGATATTCACTAAAAAAATAAACCAAGACACTGGGTGGATCTGAATTTTGTTAAGATGGAATAAGAAGTGAATAAGTAAGGTTTTATTTGGATTAGTTTTGGGTTAAAGTTTTATAAAATGTTAATGGCAATGTTTGGCAAAAACAACTGAAAAATCTATATTACTATACTATAGTTTAGATTAATTTTCAGATTGAGTTTGTATTAAATTTGGCTAAATTTGGTTTTATATAATGCCCTACAATACTTTTCTTTAAATGTCTTTAAAAATGGTCTGTAGCTTTTTTTTCATCATATAAACTAAAAATGAAGAAAGATTTTAAAATAAACTTTACACACTTTTTCCATAAACTGAATTTTTATTTAATGTTCGACCTAATTCTTGTACTTATCTATGATTGAACATTCTCCACATTTTCAATTTTTCAGGCCACTTTTCAAATTATTGTAAGACAAAATGGTCCAATTTTAGGAAAATATTTACAAAGTCTTTCAAAATAAAGACTTCAGGCTTAAAATGAACACTTTTCCCTTCAAAATAAAAGCATTTGGGCACTGAAACATTCTGGCTTTGGATATTTTTTTTAAAATTGGCAACTGTTTAAATTCTAAAGGCACAGATTTTAACGACGTGTGGTAAATTTTTGAGAGAAATTAACAACGAACCAAACGACAGCAGCGTTTTCTTCACAAAAGCAGTATTTTACATCGGATTGTGACAAAAAACAAAAACTTAACGTCACTTTACTCAAAGATTTGATGAGTTTGAGGCGAATGAGGCGACGGTTTCAGCACAAAATTTCTATTTACTTTTACAGAATGTCTTTTTTTTTATTGCCACGTATTTAAGTTGTTTGTGACTTAAGTTTTATTGTAGTTTGATTTTTTTCTAAATTTGTTTTAATATTGACTAAATCCCAAACAGATTTTATGTAAATTAACTGCATGAAAAAACATCTTCAAATTTGGACAAAAATCTCAGACTCAGATTTTTAACAATAAATGACAAATCTGTGAAGCCAAAAGTTCGAAAATATTCTCCATGTTTCCCTTTTCCTTCATCAAACCATTACCAAAAGTTTGAAAAGTTGTTCCTGATTTTGTTCTACTAAATATTTTCTATTTGTGGAGAATATTTCTGACAAAAGTAAACCGTTTTGTGCTGAACGTGGCCTGAATGAAACAAATCGTCCAAAGTTTTGCTGGTGAATCGAGCTTTTTTTTTTTTTTTTTTTTTTTCATGAGACACAAAGAAGCGAGAATTAAACACAGAATGGTTTTTATCTACGTTTTTCAAATATATATATTCTGTTTTTACAAGGCTCCACATTCACACGCTTTCCATTATCAGCAGAAACAGCCTCAGAGCTCGAAATCAAAGACGAGAAAATTAATGGAGAATAGAAATGCTTTTAAGTTGGGATTGTTTGGTTTCTAGTAAAATAAAGTTTGGGATTTTAAAGTAGTTTACAGGTTGACGAAAAATTAAACAGTAAATTGAGGTTTTGAGTAAATGAGCAGAACATTTTTAGATTTAACATTTATCAAATTACAATAGCACATTTAAAGTTTGACTTAGCTTTGTAATATTTGTGGCAGATTTTTGAAAATGTGGGTAAATCTGAAAATGATTGTAGAAGTTCTGTCTGTTTGGCAAAAAAAGAAAATATTTATTCAACATCTAAACAAAAGAAATTTTTGAGATGGTTTTGAAAAAAGTTTAATTGTGTTCAAACATGATTCTGGGGAATTTATGAACGCACCAGAGATCAAAAGTTTCTGAAACTTTTGAGAAAAATTACAAGTGTGAATGTTGTTTAAATAAAATAAATGTAAATATTATGTGAAAATACATTTTTGGCCTAATTCTTTTACGATTCAGTTTTATAAATTCTGTTTTTGGCCTTTTTTCTAATATTGCCTTTGAATGTTCATTTAAGCAAAACCTACACAAAAGCAAAATTTGAAATATTTGTTGTAGTTTTGGCAAGTAAAATTGTAGATGAAAGAGGAAAATAAGTTTGGGCTTTAATCTTTAATGTTTTACAGGTTTGTCGTCTTGTCAAATATAAAATGAACCTGTAATAAGTAAATACGTTTCTGCTTCAGGCCAATGGGTGAAAGTCACGGGTTTTGGGAATTCATCCGTGTTTCAGGAGAAAATGGCGTGATGGAGGCGTGTTTAGTTGCGAGCTCTGAGGCGAACAGAAAAACTGAAGCAGAGGAAGAACAGCAGCGTCATGCCCTCGTCATTCCTCAGGGGAATGTGTTCAGTGGTGTCTCTGTACAACGCCTTTACATCTGAGATCTGTGGGTTTATCTGGGACTGTGAGTCAGGGTGAGTCAGTGAGTGTAAGTGTGAGTGTGAGTCAGGGTGAGTCAGTGTGTGTGAGTGTGAGTCAGGGTGAGTGAGTGTAAGTCAGTGTGAGTCAGTGTAAGTGTGTCAGTGTGAGTGTGTGTCAGTGTGAGTGTGAGTCAGTGTGTGTGAGTGTGAGTCAGTGTGAGTGTGAGTCAGTGTGAGTGTGAGTCAGTGTGAGTCAGTGTGAGTCAGTGTGTGTGAGTCAGTGTGTGTGAGTCAGTGTGTGTGAGTCAGTGTGAGTGTGAGTGTGAGTCAGTGTGAGTGTGAGTCAGTGTGAGTCAGTGTGTGTGAGTGTGAGTCAATGTAAGTGTGAGTCAGTGTAAGTGTGAGTCAGTGTGAGTCAGTGTAAGTGTGAGTGTGAGTCAGTGTGTGTGAGTCAGTGTGAGTCAGTGTAAGTGTGAGTCAGTGTGTGTGAGTGTGAGTCAATGTAAGTGTGAGTCAGTGTAAGTGTGAGTGTGAGCAGCTCCGGGCCCAGGCTCTTAGCAGTCCTCGTCTTTGTCGTCCACGACGCCTTGAGCCAGTCGAGCGAAATCCTCGAACACAGTCGTCGTCCTGTGAAATGCTGCTGCAAACATTAAACATAAGAAAATCAGACACTTTACCACAGATTTATCACAGATTTGTCACAGATTAATCACTGATTTATCACAGATTTATTACTGATTTATCTCAGATGTATCACTGATCTAGCTCAGATTTATTACCCGATTTATCTCAGATTTATCACTGATTTATCACTGATCTATCTCAGATTTATTACTGATTTATCTCAGATTTATCACTGATCTATCTCAGATTTATCACTGATCTCAGATTTATCACTGATCTATCACTGATTTATCTCAGATTTATTTAATGAGATCTAAAAAAATCTGATGGAAAAAATGTAAATTTTTAGTTAAAAAAACAAACAAAATACAAAACACTTTAATTGCTAAAACTGACATTTGATAAATGACATTTCAAATTTGTAAATATTTTTAAGATAGAACTGATAGAAGTTAATAATAAACATTCATAAATACAACATCTCAGGAGGAAACAGAATGAAGGGACCTCGAGGGTTAAAGAAGGTTTGTGCCAAATTTTTTTTTGGTCTTGGAGTTCCTGGTTAAGAGGATTTTTTATTAATTATTTTTTACGTTGCCATGGAAACACGGATCAGAGGCGTTCATGGATGAAACATGGGTTTAATGTTAATAAACTTACTTTGTGTCAAACTCTATCAAGTTGGTGTCGATGGGAGGGTCCATCTCTGGCACCGCTGTGGGACAGACAGAATTAGAGTTAGGGTCTGAGAGGGTCTGAGAGGGTCTGAGAGGGTCTGAGGAGGTCTGAGGAGGTCTGAGGAGGTCTGAGGAGGTCTGAGGAGGTCTGAGAGGGTCTGAGGAGGTCTGAGAGGGTCTGAGGAGGTCTGAGGAGGTCTGAGAGGGTCTGAGGAGGTCTGAGAGGGTCTGAGGAGGGTCTGAGGAGGGTCTGAGGAGGTCTAAGAGGGTCTGAGGGGGTCTGAGAGGGTCTGAGGAGGTCTGAGAGGGTCTGAGGAGGTCTGAGGGGGTCTGAGAGGGTCTGAGGGGGTCTGAGGAGGTCTGAGGAGGTCTGAGAGGGTCTGAGGAGGTCTGAGGAGGGTCTGAGGAGGGTCTGAGGAGGGTCTGAGGAGGTCTGAGGAGGGTCTGAGGAGGTCTGAGGAGGGTCTGAGGAGGTCTGAGGAGGTCTGAGGAGGTCTGAGGAGGGTCTGAGGAGGGTCTGAGGAGGGTCTGAGGAGGGTCTGAGGGGGTCTGAGGAGGTCTGAGGAGGTCTGAGGAGGGTCTGAGGGGGTCTGAGGAGGTCTGAGGAGGTCTGAGAGGGTCTGAGGAGGTCTGAGAGGGTCTGAGGAGGTCTGAGGAGGGTCTGAGGAGGGTCTGAGGAGGGTCTGAGGAGGTCTGAGGAGGTCTGAGGAGGGTCTGAGGAGGGTCTGAGGAGGTCTGAGGAGGTCTGAGGAGGTCTGAGGAGGGTCTGAGGAGGGTCTGAGGAGGTCTGAGGAGGTCTGAGGAGGGTCTGAGGAGGGTCTGAGGAGGACTGAGGAGGGTCTGAGGAGGTCTGAGGAGGGTCTGAGGAGGTCTGAGGAGGGTCTGAGGAGGGTCTGAGGAGGGTCTGAGGGGGTCTGAGGAGGTCTGAGGAGGGTCTGAGGGGGTCTGAGGAGGGTCTGAGGAGGGTCTGAGGAGGGTCTGAGGAGGGTCTGAGGGGGTCTGAGGAGGTCTGAGGAGGGTCTGAGGAGGGTCTGAGGAGGGTCTGAGGGGGTCTGAGGAGGTCTGAGGAGGGTCTGAGGGGGTCTGAGGAGGTCTGAGTCTCACCAGACTGAGGCCGAGACGCTGGGGGCTCCACAGGTTTAGGATGCATCAGGATGAAGGGCAGCTCCACCGACACGTCTCTGTAACAAGACCCAGAGAGAAATTACAAACAAACCTAAAACCTGATCAGATCCCTCTAAAACCTGTTCAGATCCCTCTAAAACCTGATCAGATCCCTCTAAAACCTGTTCAGATCCCTCTAAAACCTGTTCAGATCCCTCTAAAACCTGTTCAGATCCCCCTAAAACCTGTTCAGATCCCTCTAAAACCTGATCAGATCCCTCTAAAACCTGTTCAGATTCATCTAAAACCTATGTATTTAATAAGAGTAAATCCAGACAGAGCTCACCCTCCACGAGACACGACCAGTTTGACCTTGACTCTGTACGAGACCAGGATCCCCAGCACCTCCTTGTTGGTCACATCCTTCACTCTGGAAACAGACACAGGTGAGACCTCTACAGGTGAGACCTCTACAGGTGAGACCTCTACAGGTGAGACCTCTACAGGTGAGACCGCTACAGGTGAGACCTCTACAGGTGAGACCTCTACAGGTGAGACCTCTACAGGTGAGACCTCTACAGGTGAGACCTCTACAGGTGAGACCGCTACAGGTCAGACCTCTACAGGTGAGACCTCTACAGGTGAGACTTCTACAGTATAGTGTGTGTATTACAAGTGTGTATTACAGGTGTGTATTACAGGTGAGTGTGTATTACAGGTGTGTATTACAGGTGTGTATTACAGGTGAGTGTGTATTACAGGTGTGTATTACAGGTGAGTGTGTATTACAGGTGTGTATTACAGGTGAGTGTGTATTACAGGTGTGTATTACAGGTGAGTGTGTATTACAGGTGTGTATTACAGGTGAGTGTGTATTACAGGTGAGTGTGTATTACAGGTGTGTATTACAGGTGAGTGTGTATTACAGGTGTGTATTACAGGTGAGTGTGTATTACAGGTGTGTATTACAGGTGAGTGTGTATTACAGGTGTGTATTACAGGTGTGTATTACAGGTGTGTATTACAGGTGAGTGTGTATTACAGGTGTGTATTACAGGTGAGTGTGTATTACAGGTGTGTATTACAGGTGTGTATTACAGGTGAGTATTACAGGTGAGTATTACAGGTGTGTATTACAGGTGTGTATTACAGGTAGGTGTGTATTACAGGTGTGTATTACAGGTGTGTATTACAGGTGTGTATTACAGGTGAGTGTGTATTACAGGTGTGTATTACAGGTGTGTATTACAGGTGAGTGTGTATTACAGGTGTGTATTACAGGTGTGTATTACAGGTGAGTGTGTATTACAGGTGTGTATTACAGGTGTGTATTACAGGTGAGTGTGTATTACAGGTGTGTATTACAGGTGTGTATTACAGGTGAGTGTGTATTACATGGTGGAGGAGGCCAGGTTGGTGTCCTCGTGCTTCAGTTTTCCGTCCAGAGCCAGGCCTCGTTTCTCTCTGTTTTTGTCCAGCGTCGGGGTCAGAGTGTACACTTTACAGAAGGTGGAGCTGGACGACACCTGGTCGCTACGGCAACACATTAAACACACATTAAAGACACATTACACCTGGAAATATTACAGAGATATTGTCTGAGTCTATGGTTAATTCATCCTGGACTCTAGTCAACTCTCTATCTGTATATTTAAAACCTGCTGGAATCCATCTAAAACCTGTTCAAATCCATCTAAAACCTGTTCAGATCCATCTAAAACCTGATCAGATCCATCTAAAACCTGTTCAGATCCATCTAAAACCTGATCAAATCCATCTAAAACCTGATCAAATCCATCTAAAACATGTTCAAATCCATCTAAAACATGTTCAAATCCATCTAAAACCTGTTTAAATCCACCTAAAACCTGTTTAAATCCACCTAAAACCTGTTTAAATCCATCTAAAACCTGTTGATCCTGGACTTTAGTTTGTTGAGTGAATATTTTGTGTTTGTGTGAAACTGGTCACTGCTGGATTCAGTCTGGAGTTTCTTCTTCTCCTTTTTGTCCTCCTCTTCCTCAGTCTCCTTCTTGTCTCCTTCTCTACATCTATAACCCTCCTCTTTGCTCTTCGTCTCGGCTCCTGACTCCTCTGACCTCTGACCTCTGTGACTCTGTTTGATCCTGTTTGTGCAGATGTTGTTGTGTGAAGTGTCTGTAAAATACTCACTCAGCCTCGAGCTGTGCCACTGGACACTTGTACTGAGCAGTGCTGAAGAGACAGATGTCTGCGTACTGACGCACTGCAACAGAGGTTATAACAGAGGTTATAACAGAGGTTATAACAGCGGTTATAACAGATCAGAGGTTATAACAGAGGTTATAACAGATCAGAGGTTATAACAGATCAGAGGTTATAACAGCGGTTATAACGGAGGTTATAACAGATCAGAGGTTGTGACAGGTCACAGGTTTTCTACATGTCAGAGTATTTAGAGAGTATTTCGTACAAGAAAAAGAGAAAGAAAGAATAATAAATAAATAAATAAATAACAAAGTAATAGTAATAGTTCGAACCCTGAGACTGACTTAAACTAAAGTTATATTTTCGATGCAGAGACCAGACCTCGACAGCTCCCTCTAGTGGCTCCAACACCAAAGTGTCCTTGAACCAATAAATACACATAAAACAAAAAAATAGCATCTCCAAATCCCAGCAGCATCAGGTCAGACTGGGGTCAGATTAGGGTCAGACTGGGGTCAGATTAGGGTCAGACTGGGGTCAGATTAGGGTCAGATTAGGGTCAGATTAGGGTCAGACTGGGGTCAGATACCTGAGATCTTGACTCTCTTGACGGTCTTGGTCGAGTTGTTGGTGACGTGGACGTTGACGCTGATGGGTTCTCCGTGATAGTACAGCTGCAGTGCATCATGGGAAACACACACATGTTACAGTTATTTCTGCCTTTAATTTGTAAAAGTGAAAACAACAGAAAAAAAGAGTTCAGTCGAAGAGTCTGAGTTTAAAAATAAACTTAGACTGAATTCCTGCTTTAATTCAATTCATTTGAACATAATTAAGATAATGTTACAGAACTGTGGGACCGCTGCATTGTGGGTAGGTTTGTGTGAGTGGGACCGGTGCATTGTGGGTAGGTTTGTGTGAGTGGGACCGGTGCATTGTGGGTTATGAGTCTGACCTCTTTGTCCAGTGATGCCTCCAGGTGCAGGGAGCGGTCGGACATCAGGAAACTGCGTGTGGTCTCCACCATCGGCTGTGGCCCCGGCTTCTCCGGAGCATACTGCACCTTCCTGATCACCAGACGCACAGAGTTCCTGCGGACAGCGAACGCACCGCCGGTTTAAACCAGACACACAGAGTTCCTGCGGACATCGAACGCACCGCCGGTTTAAACCAGACGCACAGAGTTCAAGCGGACAGCGAACGCACCGCCGGTTTAAACCAGACGCACAGAGTTCCTGCGGACAGCGAACGCACCGCCGGTTTAAACCAGACGCACAGAGTTCCTGCGGACAGCGAACGCACCGCCGGTTTAAACCAGACGCACAGAGTTCCTGCGGACAGCGAACGCACCGCCGGTTTAAACCAGACGCACAGAGTTCCTGAGGACAGCGAACGCACCGCCGGTTTAAACCAGACGCACAGAATTCCTGAGGACAGCGAACGCACCGCCGGTTTAAACCAGACGCACAGAGTTCAAGCGGACAGCGAACGCACCGCCGGTTTAAACCAGACGCACAGAGTTCCTGCGGACAGCGAACGCACCGCCGGTTTAAACCAGACGCACAGAGTTCCTGAGGACAGCGAACGCACCGCCGGTTTAAACCAGACGCACAGAGTTCCTGAGGACAGCGAACGCACCGCCGGTTTAAACCAGACGCACAGAGTTCCTGAGGACAGCGAACGCACCGCCGGTTTAAACCAGACGCACAGAGTTCCTGCGGACAGCGAACGCACCGCCGATTTAAACCAGACGCACAGAGTTCCTGAGGACAGCGAACGCACCGCCGGTTTAAACCAGACGCACAGAGTTCCTGCGGACAGCGAACGCACCGCCGATTTAAACCAGACGCACAGAGTTCCTGAGGACAGCGAACGCACCGCCGGTTTTTGAACCAGACGCACAGCGTTCCTGAGGACAGCGAACGCACCGCCGGTTTAAACCAGACGCACAGAGTTCCTGAGGACAGCGAACGCACCAGATAAAAGGTTTGGACTGACCTCTTGTGGATTTTCTCTTCTATCGACTTGGCACAGAACGCTCTGATCTCAAAGTCCACTCCACAGGCCTGAGGGAAGGAGGGAAGGAGGGAAGGAGACGAGGAGACAAGTGAAGGAGAGGGTTTAAACAGATGAAACCGGTTCTACAGCTCATTGTTTGCAGATGTTCCGCTCAAATATTTACAGATGGAGCTGCAGCCGTGTGTTTAAAGCGTGTTTTTAGCGTGTTTTTGCGGTTACCTTCCCAGTGTCCTCGGGTCCAGGCTGAAGAGTCACTGAACACGGCAGGTTCTGAGGAATCTGAGCAAAATACAGTCTTTATTAAACCTTTAGAGAAAAGAGAAGCTGCAGGTTTGAAAAGGAAAGAAAGACTCGGGACAAAGGAGGAAAAAGGAGAAATAAAAACAAAATATGGTGAAAAATTAAAAAAATATATTATTGCAGATCATATCATTATCGCAAAAAGATTAAGGTAGTAAGTAGGTAGTTTCATTCACAAGTTTACTTAATCATATTTCAGATAAAACATCAAAAATAAAAAATACAGCAGTCATAAAAATATTGAAATGCTGGTTTTATTTAAAAAACTGAAAAATTATCTAAATTAATTTAAATAAAAGAATGAAGAAAAAAAAAAAAAAAAGTAGTACAGACTCAGTGAAGGAGCAGGGGATTGTGGGTAATGTAGTGCAGTACAGACTCAGTGAAGGAGCAGGGGATTGTGGGTAATGTAGTGCAGTATAGACTCAGTGAAGGAGCAGGGGATTGTGGGTAATGTAGTGCAGTATAGACTCAGTGAAGGAGCAGGGGATTGTGGGTAATGTGCAGTATTGACTCAGTGAAGGACCAGGGGATTGTGGGTAATGTAGTGCAGTATAGACTCACAGTGAAGGAGCAGGGGATTGTGGGTAATGTAGTGCAGTATAGACTCAGTGAAGGAGCAGGGGATTGTGGGTAATGTAGTGCAGTATAGACTCAGTGAAGGAGCAGGGGATTGTGGGTAATGTAGTGCAGTATTGACTCAGTGAAGGACCAGGGGATTGTGGGTAATGTAGTGCAGTATAGACTCACAGTGAAGGAGCAGGGGATTGTGGGTAATGTAGTGCAGTATAGACTCAGTGAAGGAGCAGGGGATTGTGGGTAATGTAGTGCAGTATAGACTCAGTGAAGGAGCAGGGGATTGTGGGTAATGTAGTGCAGTATAGACTCAGTGAAGGAGCAGGGGATTGTGGGTAATGTAGTGCAGTATAGACTCAGTGAAGGAGCAGGGGATTGTGGGTAATGTAGTGCAGTATAGACTCAGTGAAGGAGCAGGGGATTGTGGGTAATGTAGTGCAGTATAGACTCAGTGAAGGAGCAGGGGATTGTGGGTAATGTAGTGCAGTATAGACTCACAGTGAAGTAAAAAGGATGAGCGTGTTGACCCAGTTTCTTCAGGAGTCGCTCCTGGAGTCGACTGTTGGGTTTCCTCTCCTCTGGGACCGGAGGGAACGCCTGCAACGGGAGTCTGGGTCAGACCAGGTTCAGACCTGGCTTAGACCTGGCTTAGACCTGGTTCAGACCAGTTTTTACCTGAAAGGTGGAGATGTAGAGGTCCTTCCTGAAGGATAATCCCAAAACGTCCAGATCCTCTCGACCGTAACGGAACGCACAGGTCAGAGTCACAAAGACTGAGGAGACAAGGAGACAGGAGACAGGAGTTAGGAGACAGGGAGAGAGGAGACTGTACATGTAGAAGTAGGTTGCAGTAGGTTGTTCATTCCAGTAAAATCTTTAGAATGTAAATGTTGCATCTTAATAGAATAAAGCGGGTTGTGTTTGATGCATAAAAGAGAAAAACAGTTTAAGGAAGTAGGAGACGAGGAAGGAAGTAAATGAAGCCAGTGCGGTTCACCTTTCCGATCCTTGAGATATTCAGGGTCGACCAGGATCACTCCATCTGAGACACAGCAGAGACAGGGTTAAGTCCAGACTTTAAACAGATGACAGGACTGAGGAGTGAGACTCACCGACAGGATCCACGTGGTCCAGGTGATCCACAAAGTCTCTCTTTCCCAGGTAAACCGTCACCTACAAACACACACTTATATCACACACCTCCAAATAACGCAATTAAACATTTATTCTGTTCAAGATTCCTACGACAAAACAAACCCAAAACATTATTTTATACAGCTTCTCTTCAGACGAGAACAGGTTGAAGAAATACTTTATATATTCACACATTAAGCCAAATCAAACTCGTAGTTTTAGTACAACCACATTTTACAAACATTTTTTGCTTTTGCTATTTAAATTATTCTTTGTATTTTATTTTTATTATTTATGTTTTTATTTGTATTTTTGTGTTTTCACTACTGATTATGAATATTTTTTTTCTTCTTTTTTTTGTGCTGGTAACACTCAACTGACCATTTATTATTATAATTTTCTCCATCTTTAGTTTACACAGTTTGGAATTAGTTTTGGGTTTTTCGACGTCCAAAATGAAGACTGCTCAGAGACATTTTGGTGAAACTGTACAGATTACTGTGATTCAGTAAATTCCCATAATTACAACACTTCAACTGAACTGATTCTAAACACACTTGAGGCTAAGAAACAAAACTATTTCCAAAGTCTGCCCCAGTCACGAGTTATTTCCCACTGGCGCATAATTAGATTAATAAATATTAGATTTAGAAGATTTTAAATGGATTTACATTAAAGACTGAAGCACTTTCTGTGATTATAACCAACCTCTAACGCCTGTTTTTACTTTTTTTTACACAGAAATAATAAAACGGAAGAGTAACTGAAGAGTTAATAGACTTAAAGTGTATTTTATTAAAGTGGGTTCTGAGGGTTCTGAGCGGGTTCTGAGTGGGTTCTGAGCGGGTTCTGAGTGGGTTCTGAGCTGGTTCTGAGCTGGTTCTGAGCGGGTTCTGAGCGGGTTCTGAGAGGGTTCTGAGAGGGTTCTGAGAGGGTTCTGAGCTGGTTCTGAGAGGGTTCTGAGTGTGTTCTAAGGGTTCTGAGTGGGTTATTAGCTGGTTCTGAGAGGGTTCTGAGAGGGTTCTGAGTGGGTTCTGAGAGGGTTCTGAGTGGGTTCTGAGTGGGTTCTGAGAGGGTTCTGAGAGGGTTCTGAGAGGGTTCTGAGCTGGTTCTGAGCTGGTTCTGAGCGGGTTCTGAGTGGGTTCTGAGAGGGTTCTGAGCTGGTTCTGAGAGGGTTCTGAGTGTGTTCTAAGGGTTCTGAGTGGGTTATTAGCTGGTTCTGAGTGGGTTCTGAGAGGGTTCTGGGTGTGTTCTAAGGGTTCTGAGTGGGTTATTAGCTGGTTCTGAGTGGGTTCTGAGAGGGTTCTGAGTGGGTTCTGAGTGGGTTCTGAGAGGGTTCTGAGTGGGTTCTGAGTGGGTTCTGAGAGGGTTCTGAGCGGGTTCTGAGTGGGTTCTGAGTGGGTTCTGAGAGGGTTCTGAGTGGGTTCTGAGTGGGTTCTGAGAGGGTTCTGAGAGGGTTCTGAGAGGGTTCTGAGCTGGTTCTGAGTGGGTTCTGAGTGGGTTCTGAGATGGTTCTGAGTGGGTTCTGAGTGATGAACTCACCTTACAGTTGGGGCTGGACTTCTTGAAAACTCTGCAACAGGAAACAGAAACAGGACGTTAGAAAAACACAAGAGGGTTACAACAAAAGGAAACACCACAGGAAGTGACAGAGGCAGAAACAGGAAGTGACAGAGGCAGAAACAGGAAGTGACAGAGGCAGAAACAGGAAGTGACAGAGGAATCTGAGACAGACCTGAGTTGAACCAGAACCGTGATCCAGGAAGGGACTGGTTTGGTTTTGGTTCAGAGGTTTAGGATATTTCAGTCTTTGGACAATTATTTAAAGTGAACTGGTGAAAATGACAGCTCCACGGCACATTTCACAAACTGCAGACGACAACAGCACGGCTTCTCCTTTGTTTACGTCCATGTCTATAATTATATTGTAATTATATGTATCTGAGCCTCTGTGTTGAATTAATACCAGCTGCTAATCCAGAATGTTGAGGCCTGTTTTCAGTGATTCATTTGTAAATCAATAGTTACTGAAACACACTGAGAACACAAGGCTCAGACATGAAACCCCAAATACCAGCTATTACTCATTTATACCTCATTTTAAATAGTTTCCATAATATATTAATAATTATCTGTGACCTTATGTAGCCGTTTATCCTAATATATCCCTCACACAGCCCTGTCCTGACTCCTGTCCAGTCTCTCCGTACGGTGCTCCTCGTCCTCAATAAAGAACATAAAGCACCTCTAACTCCTCAATAAACTGAGCTGAGACAAAAGACGCTTTCTAAACCTTGAGGAAAACGGCCTAATCCTTACAGTCGGGCAGTTCTCAGCAGACGCTCAGTCACAATCACAGCGACTCTTCAACAAAAACAAACTCATCCATCCAGAGATCAGTGGAGTCAGGCCTAAGAACCATCAACATGACAGAATTAATCATTTGGGGCTAAAAAGTTACACCAGTAAGTAAAACTACAGAATTCACAAGAGAAAACAGTCGACTGCCCCAGGACCAAGGGACCAAACGACCAAGGGACCAAACGACCAAACGACCAAGGGACCAAACGACCATGGGACCAAACGACCAAGCGACCAAACGACCAAACGACCAAGGGACCAAACGACCATGGGACCAAACGACCAAGGGACCAAACGACCATGGGACCAAACGACCAAGCGACCAAACGACCATGGGACCAAACGACCATGGGACCAAACGACCAAACGACCATGGGACCAAACGACCAAAGGACCTTGGGACGGAATCTGAGCACAGACATTAGTTTTGCTCGAGAGTTCCTGGATCCTGTTCTCATTACACACATTAACATCCATCTTTAATCTGCTTCATTAACTCTTTTTGTTGAGTGTTCTGTCCTTTTCCTGTTCCTCTGGGATTAGCCAATCAGAGCGCAACAAGGTCCCAGCTGAGTCCGGGTCAAGTTCAGACACGTCCCACTGTTTTTAAAGATATCGATAAACAGCAGGAGGCTTTTCTGCGTGTCCCGTAGCAACAGATGATGTCACTGTGATGTCATCGGCCACAGTCAGAAACAAGGCTGCAGCTTTTGTTTATGAAAATTTCTTAGAAAACAATGAGAGAAGAGCTGTTTTTGAAACGGGTCTTAAACGTTCAGGTTAAAGCCGAGGAGTCTCACCGGGGCCTTTGTTTTCACTGACAACGACAGGAAGTGAGGTCACAGGAAGTGCCTGACAGTTGTTTACATCAGTTCAGTGACTCAGCGACTTTTACACAAACAGGTTTTAACTTCAACAGGTTTATTCCAGATACACATCGACAGAGAAAAGGCCAAGAGCTTCTTCTGTCGAGGGAAATAGTTCACCTTTCAACAGCTTTATTTAAGAACAAATAAATTAATCTAATTCTGACAAAGGTTTACTCCAAATAAAACCATCAATACATACATAATTTTAATATACAAATACTAACATTGTCCAAGTTTTTTTTTTCCTTTAAGACGTGTGGCAGTATTTTTAAGAATTTAAGGCGTTTTCTTTAAACTTACAGTGGCTTTAAATGATAAATATCCTGGTTATACGCTCTCAAACATTTACTGCAAAAAGAGCTCATTTACATACGGCTGATGTTAATGAGCACAAACAGGAAGTGTTTGTGTGACTATTAATGAGCACAAACAGGAAGTGTGGTCTGACTGAAACAGGAAACTGACACTGTTTTCACAAACCCAGACCCCTGAAGACCAGGACCAAAATACGATCCTCGAAAGACCAGTATTAGACCAAGACTAAGACCAAACATAACCACTTCTGCAGCACAGACCAAGACCAGGACATGACCCCGGGAGACCAGGACCAGACCAAGACCAGAGCATGACCCCGGGAGACCAGGACCAGACCAAGACCAGAACGTGACCCCGGGAGACCAGGACCAGACCAAGACCAGAACGTGACCCCGGGAGACCAGGACCAGACCAAGACCAGAACGTGACCCCGGGAGACCAGGACCAGACCAAGACCAGAACGTGACCCCGGGAGACCAGGACTGAAAAAGGTAAAAGAAAACAAACTAGAATTTATAAAAAATGAGACAGAAAAAACTCTAGAAGATCAAGACCAGACGGAGACCAAACCACTTCTGCAGCAGACGCTCAACTAATAAAAAACTAGACTAGACTACAGTGACACCAAAACAAGACCAGGACCTCCTAAAGACCAAGAACAAACTAATCCTGCTGCAGAGACCAAACCAAGACCAGAACTAGTCCCAGACCAAGACGTAAAAGAGACCAAACAAGGACTGAGATCAAACTGTGGTAAAGAGCTGCAGAAAAACGTCTAAAAACGGCTTAGACCTAATCCAGGATCAGACTCAGACCAGGGTCAGACACAGGTCACTGACCACAACAACATTCAGACCCAGAAAACCTGGTTCAGACCTGGTTTTGTTTAATCAATCCAAGTCATGGATCAAAGAGTCCAGTTTGATCCAGATTCTTCACAAAACCCATCTCTTTAGGTTGGATTTAGTCCTGGTTTAGATCTGGTTTAGACTTGGTTTAGACAGACTTCAGTTTGGTTCTGTTTGTGATGAGACCAACTGTGTAAAGAACAGCACCTTTATGGCTCAAACAGGCTCCCGTAGCGAGCTGTGGTGCATTATTCTGCACAAATATGAACTGAAGGCAGACGACTGAGACAGATACGATTACAGCTTTGGAAAACATAACAAAAGAAACAATAAAAGACGGGAAAATAATTCATGGGTAAACTGATATTATTTTGTTGAATAACAAAAGAAGCAACTGTTTAATCTTGGACAAACTGGGTCTAAACCAGGACTAAACTGGTTCTAAACCAGGTCTAAACTGGGTCTAAACCAGGTCTAAACCAAGGTTAGAGTAAGGCTAAAACAGGAACAAAACCAAAAGTTAATTAAGATTAATATTAAAAACAGAGTAAAATCAGAACTAAAACCTGCAATAAGAGGAACGGAGCTAAACCAGGACTAAAATGGGACCAATTTAAGGTTTAAAACTTGGACTAATCCAAGTGAAGACATGAATTAAACAACAGTAACATATGGTAATGTATATGAGAACTAAAACAGCAAGACACAAGACAAGGTTGGTTATTTCAAACAATAAAGAAATACATTTAATAACAAAAAATAATCCATATCTTTAGTAGAAATACGATTGAAGTATGTTTTTTGTGCATACATGTTGAGATAAACAGCATCTTCGCAGATGGAGCCTCATTTGTGCTCATTTGAACGACTTCAATCAATAAAACAAGGCCATGGAGTTTCTTTAGGTCTTTAAACCGCTGTGGGATCTGGGGAGAGACTGTTTACCTGCCCTTAAACACCGCTGTAGGGCTGTCGCGTTATACACAAGGCGAGAAAAACCCACGCAGTGAGCATTCACAGCCAATTACAGCGGACGAGCGCGGCCGCAGCACCAGAATACAACAGAAAAAACACTAATTTAACGATTTTTCATTAAACGCAATAAACGGCAACAAGATTATTATGGTTTATGTAAAGAACGAAAGCCTGCCTCCAATTCGGCAATGGTTTACTTTAAAATATATAGATACATTTGACAACAGGTCGTGTTTAGTGTGCCATCTCCACAGTCAATTCCGCCCACTCCGCTGTTATTTTACCACATAAACTCTATGAAGTCTTGCCCACATAATTTAACATAATTACAACAAAACCGAATGTTAGACAAGATGTTAAATTGTGATTTTAAAAGGTTTAATACAAGCTAAGTGTGTTTATTAAAAATTTAGCGCCGTGTGTTTGCAGCAAAAACACACATTTCTTTCCGCTGTTGGCCGTTAGCAGCCTGCAGCTAACCCCGCCCTGCTAACACCAAACTAACACCAAACTCTGGCTTTTTACAACAAATTTAACACGTTTAGAAATACATAATCCATCAGAGTAGGGGTGACGATATTTGTACTCTCTTTTAGGTTTAGTCATTATGGTTGTAAACGTGTAAACCAGTGAGAAATCCCCGCCGCAGTGGCCAAACGCCTGAACGCTGGCCATAACACAAGTGCGTGAAGCTAATGCTAAGGTACCTAGCCGTTAGCTTTAGCCGCGGTGCTGCTGTTACCTGGTGCCCTGCGCCTTGTCGCCCATCTCCGCGGCAGGCGAGGAGCGGACACAAAGATCCAACAAAAAGAGCCAGAAACGGGAGCAGAGAGTGGGTTTCAAACGGCGGTCGTGTCCCCGGGAGCTGTCCTCTGCGTCCAGCCGTCCATCCGCGGACTACTTAGTATGCTAAATGGATGTAGCGCCGCCTCGGTCCGCGCTTCCTTCCGCAAACAGCGCAGCCTCCTCCGTCCGTCACCGCGCCGTCTGTCGGTCCTCAGCGCCCGTTCTCAGCCGCTCTCAGTCTTTCTGCACTTTACCCCCTACTTCATTTATTTATTTCTTCCTGTTTCACTGTGTTTTACCGATTTGACTAAATGCAAATGAGCGGGACATTTGCATTTTTAGAGACGCGCGCTGTTTTCTTATCTACAGCTGCACAAACACGGCTCCATTGAATCGAGGCTTATCTCACAGAATTTCTCGCCTTTTCTTTGCTATTATAACATTAAACTGGTCAGCTTCCCTTTATTAAAGAGATTAAGTTGTGTTTTAAACGGCGGTTAAAGCTATTTAAAAACCACAAAACACTGAAGTGAGGCTAAAAAGAGAAGTGGAAAATGTCACTCAAAGAAAACAAACGGAGGAAAAAGACTCGTGTGAGGCTGACTCAGAGCTAATATTACACACAAATGTGTGGACAGACTGAGGTGAACACTTCAAGTCAAGTCATTTCAAAAGTTTTTAAACAATTTCTTTTACAAACATATTTATATATTTCCATATTTTTACTCTTTGTCTTCATGGATTACAGATTTTAGATTTAATTTGTTGAACTTCGTGCTTTTACAAATGTTTTACTTTTTCTTTTTTTTTTTTTTGAACTTTTTTTCTTTTTACCAATGTTTGTGTTTACGTTTTTATTTTGCAATTGTTAAGTTTTACTTTTTTTTGCACAAATATAAATAACTTAATTAAATTTATTTTAGTTTTTAACTTAAAAGTGAAATCTCCATCAGAAATGTTTCCATTGGGTTTGTCCCTATAGGGCTACCGTAGCGGTCTCTCTAAAAAGGAGTGTGACGGGATAAATAAATGTTAAACCCAGACTGGTTTAAAAATGTTTATTTAATCCCCAGTTTGTGTGGCTTTTTAATTAATAAGACATTTTATTTATAACATTGACAAAAACATCTCAAAGCGCTTTTCAAAGCTCCACTCCCTGATGTTCTTTTCTTGTCCCTGTCTCAGACTCTCCTCCAAAATCAGCCTAGGAACCTCTCCTGTTTCTCTTTTATTAAAAGATCAAACCAGACCAGTTTTTCCTCCAAAATACTAATACCTTTCACCAAACTGAAGTTTAGAGTTTAGCGTTAGCTTAGCTGTGACTTCAGCGTCAGGACGACAATTATCTCCTCCTCGTTAAACATTACGTGATTAAAGCCAATATTTATTTCTGTTTCTGTTTTTCTTTTTTGTTTCTCTGTAAAAACACAGACATTACTTCCTTATTGACATCAGTGTCGACCAATGGGAGCGCTCCTTTTTCCTGAAGTGAGCTGTGATTGGACAAAGCTTGAAAATTCTCATCTCTTCAAATCCTCGTTAATAAAGTCTTAGTCCTGTTACAATCTGCTACAGTTTTTTTTTCTCACATGAAAACAGCCTGATTCTTCCATATTTGGAGATGTTTAGAGACGCTAAAAGACCAACAACAGTTCCTCCGTCACATCCTGAAGGTGTAGGAGTCCGAGTGGGTGGTGTATCGGACCCAGCGCTCGCTCGGACTGGGCTGGACCGGAGACAGTCTGAGGAAACGGATCTGCAGCCCCGTCGCGGTCCACTTCGGGATTTCAAAACTCAGACCGACCGGACCGACCTCGAGGAGAGACGAGGAGCTCAGGCCCGGGACGTCCAGCTGGAAAAACAGGAGGATGAGTAAAAACCAAAGCGTGTGGTGTTCAGGTGGGATTCAGGTGGAGTTTACCTTAAACAGAGCCGAGAGCTGGGTTCCTCCGTTGAATTTGGGGATGGTCCACAGCACGGCTCTGCTCTGAGGCTTCAGTTCTGCCGTTTGGTCCGGACTGCTCAGCTCCTGGGAAAGACTTAACCAGCAATAATACAGTTACAGAAAGGACTAACTTTTGTCCTTAATTTAGCCACAGCACTGTAATCAAAATGTCATATGATAGGGACAAACCTACTTATGCATCATTATTATTAGACCATTTTATTAAAGAGTTATTGAGAGATGTTTATCAGTTGAATTAAAAAGTGTCAAAAATTCTGACAAATTCAACATAAAAACTGCCATTTTTACACAGGTTTATAGACTTTTTTTATCCATTTTGTCACTATTCAAGATGGCTGCTTTAACACTTTCAGGCAGAGATAAACACTGGTTAACTGAAAATTGAGCTAAAAAACAAAAATGTGTAAGGTTTCTGTGTTTGCTTTAATATTGAAGTCTATGGGGTGGAACTCCTGACACATTAAAGCTCATAATTCTAAATCTTTTAAACACAAAGCTTTTAGAGTCACAATCTCTGAAAGAGGACATATTTCTCTTTGTACACTGATATGTATAAACACAGTAAAAAAATAAACCATTAAAAACTGTGGGTATGACTGGTTGCCATGGAGACTCTAGGCATACTTTTATTGAGTGAAGCCCTCAAAGTATTTCTCTCAAAAACTACATCTCAGATTTGAAAAGTGTTTTCACTGTGAGCTTCAGGAGACTCTGCTGAACA
>CM072161.1:22505695-22520206 GCA_036850595.1 Rhyacichthys aspro
TGGTATGGTTCAGTAGTTTTAATTATTACATATTTTGACAGACAAACAGTTTGATTTGCATTAAATGATTAGCTTAATTGTAGGAAAATAAAATAAATTAGAATAAATAAAATTAAATAAAATAAATAAAAAATAAAATAAAATAGAATAAATAAAATAAAAACATTAAATTAAATAAAAATAATTAATAAAAAAATAAAATAAAATAAAATAAAATAAAATAGAAATAAAATAAAATTAAGATTCTGTTGCAAAATGCAACGGGAGATATAAAACCCTTCACTCTGTAGTTCCTCAAAATCGAAATACAATAAAAAAAACAATGAAAACAAACTCATAGTGTTCCTGCCAAATCCTTTAAATATGTGATGGATTAAAAGACAAAGTGATACGTCAAACAAAGACAGTATGACTTTGGCACAACATTATTATTATTATTAACATTATTAAACTGCATAGCCATCCTTTTCTGTTTTATACAAAGAATTGGTCTGGACTCTGTGGATTTGAGTTTGTTTAAACATTACGTGATTGAATTGACAGTATTTATCTGTGTTTTACGTTGCCTCCCTTTTCTCTGTTGATGCTTTTCTTTTTTCAGCTGTTTCTCTGTTAAAAGACATATTCAGCTGCAGCTATTAAACTTCCATGTGAGAACTAACTGGTGTTTCCTGCTCCGTCCCGTCTCAGACATCCCAGACCAGGTGATCCGGGTCTTCAAAGCGGACCAACAGAGCTGCTACATCATCATCAGTAAAGACACCACGGCCAAAGACGTGGTTTCTCACACTGTGAATGAATTCGGGCTCACGGCTGCCCCGGACACCTACTCCCTCTGTGAGGTGTCCGTCAGTCCCGAGGGCGTCATCAAGCAGCGCCGCCTCCCGGACCAGCTCTCCAAACTGGCCGACCGCATCCAGCTCAACGGCAGGTCGGTCTCAAATATCAGGACTGTCAAAAAGTGAAGGGAGAAGAAAGAGGAGTCACCATATGGTCTAACAAATTATTAAAACTAGAGATTTATGGCATTTTTATTGGATTTTTTTACTCATTGACTTTGGAAATATGTTGGATTTATTGAACAAAACAGTGAATCCTCCTTAAAATAAAGAATATATTCAAACGTATAAATAAAGGGCTTAAAAAAAAAACAAAAAAAAAAACCCAGCAATAATAATTGAGATAAATAAATAAGATCAACAACATAGTGCACATTCACAATCTCATAACAAAACAAGTAACAGGAAATAAATAAAAACAAGTAATAAATAATCTTTTTTTTTTACAAAGATACAAAGGTTTTGTGATCGTTGGGAGCTGAAATTTAAATTGAAATCTAAAATCTGGTTTATTACACTGCACTTATTGTAATGTTTAGGGCATTAATTTATATGAACCAAATTGAGTCTGAAATAAAGGTGATTGATAATGTCCTGGAAATGAATTTAACTCTACAATTCAATTTTAACAGTATTTTAGCCTCTTAGTTTGCATTGATTTAGTCTGTTTTAATTTAAACTAACCAGGTTTTGGAAAAATGATTGAAGACGATGAGAAGACGGGAAGAGTTTGGAGGAAAAACTGAGAAAAAATTGATCTGTTTTAAATGATGAGCATAATAAGGAAAAGTTCTAGTTTCTTTACTTTGTAACACACATCATTGGACTGTTTAGAAACTGTATTGATTGGATTGTTAGCATTAATCCAACAATGAAAACATACATCTTGCAGGTATAAAAACGATCAGAACTACAAATTGTAATGAGTTACTTTGCATTTTCAAGAGAAAAAGACATTTATAGTGCATATTTATTTCCCAACTCAGAGATAATCTGATGGAAAAGCAGCTAACGATCCATTCTTGGTGATAAGTTCTTTATTTTTGCTTCGTGCTGGTTCGTTCTTGTAAATTCTTCTTCTTCTTTGACTTGAAGGACCTATTGTCTTGAAACAGCATTTGAACAGAACTTGAAAATGGAGTGTTCTCCCAAGTTCTTATTTGTATTTTTGTCGAGAGAAGCCAAGAAAAGGTCACGGTCGGTGGTGAACCTTGGATTTATCGTTGCAGTCTTGAATAAAAAGTCCCAGTGCAGACCTTTAGAAAGATGGACCTTCCAGTTAATGAATGGCTTTAATAAAGGCCAGAGGGCTCAGGCTTTTTAAGAGTGGGATTGACTGTACCTAATATATAAACCCTTAACTTCCTACTACTTAATTCTACTTAGCTGAAGAAAAACAGCCCTTTGTTGTTCTTAATTCACCGCATGTGTTTCCAGTTACGTCCAGTCGCCTTAAACTGTGCCTTCTTGATGTAAAAATGACCGAGAACACTGAGAACCTTGACTGTTTGTTGCTATTCTTTCTGATCCTTTTGCAGCACATATATTTTTGAATACCTCCCTCCGGTTTGTGACACAGCGAGGCTTTTTGATCTGTTTTCAGAGATGAAAGTTAAAGGGTAATTGTGCTGCAGCAGTGGCTGTAAAAACCGACTTCTATAGTTTCCCTTGGTTTTCCGTGGTCCCTCGTCTGTCCCCTCCCAAGTAGGTTAACATCAATTTTTCATCCTCTGTCAGGGGCGGAGGCCTCTGCAGACAGCATGGCACGTCTGGAATAATTCATGCCCAGTCACATGCTTATATAGAGACCAAAACACATTCTTATACGCCGTCACGCATCTGTTAAATCAGACATATACCGACTTCTATAAGCTCTGTTTCCGTTTACTTTTCCTTCTTCTATTTATCACCATCTCAAACACGTCTCAGAAGCATCCATCTTGGCGACGAACGCAGAATAGTGAATGTGTTTCTAGCTCTTTCCACATATACATCCACGTGCTGCAGCGTCAGCAGGACCTCACATGCAGCGTACGTTCAGCACAGTTTGCTCTAGATGTATATTCAGCACCACTTCGCAGCAGACTGTTTTCTCTCCGTGAGACTGCCTCCCCGGTCTCTCTGCCGTTGATGATTGACACGGAGTCCAGCGGGGGACGAGCAGCCTTTTTCATTGTGTCAACATTTATGGACAAGGGCTGCATCTATTTTTATTTCTGCTACAGCCTGTCAGGAGTAAACAGTGATAGAAATACTTCTTATTCATAGACACTTGTTGGAGATGGAAGAACACACCTGATAATGTCCTAGGTTTCTTGTGATTTGAACACATTGTCGTCATGTTTCGCTGCAGTTTTAAAGCGCTACCTGCCGTCTTAGATTCTGGCGTTAAGAGATACAGATAAATGTAGTTTTGTGAGAAGTATTTATTGTCATTGGCTCAGGTCCTTGCAAGATAAGATTGTGCCTTGTGAAAATGATGTAAATACTGCACTGATATCCTGAAGTTCTCATCTGTCTAGTGTTGTTTTTCATGTATTTTGGATTAAAATCAACACTTTTGGCCAGAGTCTTCTACGTGTTTGATGCTGACAGTTCAAAAGTCCCTAAGTCTGGGCTAAAACAGCTGTAAGCTCCATTGTTCAAGCCTTAAAAAGAACAAACTGAGCTTTTTTAAAGACATAAAACATAGTGCTGTCAGTGGAGAGGGTTTAACTTTGTGGTGAAACCTAAACTATTCTAGCAGCAGTGTTGGTTGTGCTTATTTCTCTGTTTTTTTTCTGGTAAACTTATCTGCACCTCACTCTAAAACATCATTTTAAATCCTCATTGATCCACGTTTGTTTTGTTTTTTTTCAACAAAACTTAAGCGTTGTATCTTGTCACTTTCTTCCTGTTTTTGTTTGGTTTTTGAGGCAGCTTTGTGGTGGCGTTCGTCCAACCAGAGTTTATTTTAACTGCACCAAACGCAGCAATCAAACAATAAAAATAGTAAAAAGAGAGCAGCATTTTAATTACAAACCATTCTTTTAAAATCCTTTCTCTTAATCATTATTTGCATGACTTTCCTGCGTCTCGTGGATGTTTGGGCTTGTCTTGTTTTGTGAGTTCTTGCTCTGTTTGCTTCTCACTGAGCACTTCGAGGCCATGTTCATGCCAACACTCTGCATGTGTTTGCCCACTGCAGGTCTTTGGGGCATTGAGGTACGGCGTTTGGAGACGGGCCACATTTTAGCTCCATTAGAGTAGAAGTCTGGGGTCAGCGGAGGGTTTAGAAACACGAGCACACAACACGTAACAAGCGGCTCCAAATGGGCTTTTTTCAGCTCGTTTCTCCCACCTGCCTCGGAGCTCTTTCCAGAAAATACGGCCCCGATCTATCAGTGCCGGAGCGGAACTGCTTCTCTTTCCCCACACTTATCTTTAGACAGGAAACGAGCCCGTGTAAGGTGAGAAATGAGAGCAGCATTTGGGAGATTTATGGGTGAGATTTTTGCAAGCACAAGAAAAATGCAGCTGGAAGGTGTCTGTATTCAAACATCTGAGAAGACTGCAGCTCCTTCTGTAGTTTACTCTAAAAATACTGTTATCATCTTGCCTTTGTTTAAATATAATTAATTAGTTCCTCTTTTGACATTCTGGTTTAAGAGTTTATTCACTGTGGGTTATAAATGGTTCTTGTAAAACTGGAAACAATTATTAGATTTATTTGAATTAAAGGTTTTAAGAAGCGTTAAATCCAGCTTAAATGTAGCTTTAGTTTGAAATCTGGGATCATATTATAGAGTTAGTTATAATAGAAACTGTTGTAAGTGGCTCTAGCTAAAGTATTTCTGATTCTGTAATCCACACATGTACTTCGCACAAAAACCACTAAACCAATTTATTTGAATAGGATTTGAACAGGTTATAGTTGGATTTGAACATGTTTTAGTTGGATTTGAACAGATTATATTTGGATTTGAACATGTTTTAGTTGGATTTGAACATGTTTTAGTTGGATTTGAACAGATTATATTTGGATTTGAACATGTTTTAGTTGGATTTGAACAGATTATATTTGGATTTGAACAGGTTTTAGTTGGATTTGAACAGATTATATTTGGATTTGAACAGATTTTATTTATCTTTGTTGCAAAAATGTAATCCTGGTTTTAGATGGATCACGTTTTTGCTACAAAGATAAATAAAATCTGTTCAAATCCAACTAAAACCTGTTCAAATCCAACTAAAACCTGTTCAAATCCAACTAAAACCTGTTCAAAACCAACTAAAACCTGTTCAAAACCAACTAAAATCTGTTCAAATCCAACTAAAACATGTTTAAATCCAACTAAAACATGTTCAAATCCAACTTAAACCTGTTCAAATCCAACTATAACCCGTTCAAATCCAACTAAAACCTGTTTAAAACCAACTAAAACTTGTTCAAATCCAACTAAAACATGTTTACATCCAACTAAAACATGTTCAAAACCAACTAAAACCTGTTCAGATCCAAATAAAACCTGTTTAAATTCATCTGAAACCTTTTCAAATCCAACTAAAACCAGTTTCCATAAAAGGAGGAGCACCAAACTAGTCTAAAGATATGCAATAGTGAAGAATGTCACTCTAAAAACAGACAAAATTACACTTAAAAGGAGTATCCTTATTAAAGCAGCCAAAATGGAGCTTAAAACAAAGGCAAAGGGGCACAAACTTTAATAAATTCACACAATATTATGAGTGAAAATGCGGTATAAAAGGAGGAAGTGGGTGTTAAAATCAAACTGATAAAACCTGAAATGAAGCTGAAACCTTAAATCTTTTACATCCTTCACAATAACCCGACGTGGTCTTCTCTGTAGATACTACTTGAAGAACAACATGGAGACGGAGACGCTGTGTTCGGACGAAGACGCCCAGGACCTGCTCCGAGAAAGTCAGATCTCGCTGCTGCAGCTCAGCACGATGGAGGTGGCCGCCCAGCTCTCCATGAGGGACTTTGAACTGTTCAGGAACATCGAGTCCACCGAGTAAGGCAACGCTTTTATTATTAGAACAGTCCCGCTAACGATGAGCTCTTTGGACAGAGACGTGTCTTTGTACTTTGAATTGTGAAAACTTAACGGCCTTTTCTGTCATTATATTCTGATTTTACGCTTTAGGTCAGGCTTTAGATATTTCTGTCTCACCTTCAGAGACTTAATTTTCTATTATCCTTTAGTTTCAACCCATTTTTTTAAAGGTAATATATCAAATGATCAAAGACATCAATGCTTTTATGACACATCATTTATAATCCCTGCATTCAGAGCATATTGTACACAGTTTTGATTTTGTAAATTCATATTTGACCCATGACATTGTTCCATTTACACCAGTTATCATCAGCTGGTTAAAATATGAGGTTGAAACGTACATAAAGCTATTAAAATGACTCAAAAACGACTGAAATTTAGCTAATTTAGCCAAAATTATTTACTTTGTTCTATTTTTTCACAAGCTGCTGTTTTATGTTCCTTTTTTACTACAAATAACCTAAATCAAAGTTTTCAGTCAAGAAAGAAAAACAAGAAACTGTGAAGAAATCTAACAAAATAATCAGAAAAAGGGAAGTTATGTATGTATTTATTTAACTGTCTATTTTAGTTTGAAAGTCTGGCCCCTGACTTACACTGTCTTTAAAAATAACACACATTTCAATCATTTATTTTTCCACAAAACCTATAAAAACGATCCGTATCGGCCAGAGTTTGACGTAAAACTTGACCTTTTTGTTTTCCAGATACGTGGACGACCTCTTTAAGCTGGACTCCTCGAGCGGAAGTGGAAACCTGAAGCAGTTCGAGGAGGTGATAAACCAGGAGACGTTTTGGGTGGCCACTGAGATCCTGAAAGAACCCAACGCTCTTAAACGGATGAAGACGATCAAACACTTCATTAAGATCGCCCTCCACTGTCGAGAGTGCAAGAACTTCAACTCCATGTTTGCCATAATCAGGTGCGAAAGCTTTTTGTCTATTTCTCATTTAGTTTTTCCCGAAAGTGCAAGTCCCCTGAAGGCAACTGGACGTGTTTGTTTTTATTGTTAATTCCTTTCCTTTGTCCTTTTGTTATTGGGCTTTAAACTGAGTGAAGGAGGTCACTCTGGACTTGTTACAAAGAGTTACAGCCAATATTACTGGAAAAGCTTTGGAAAAGGTCCTTCTGGCTTTGTCTTTTATAAATCACACGTGTTTATAGCGTGATACTTTAATGTGTAATGTATCACAGCAATAAGGCACATTAAAAACCTCTAAATTATTAATTGAAGTGCTTAAATAGTGCTTAATGGACTGGAAAATATGTCTAAACCTTGTGACACTGTATAAGGAAGAAGGTTTATATTATATTTTAAAAGATCAAAGGTTTTATAACTTAATTACTTTATTTATTGTTTAATTTTTCATTGAATACAGATTATTTTTGAAGTCTTGAGTCTTTGGACGTTTGTTTTGAAGTCACCTGAGCCTGAGCCGACGTTAAAGTCCAGTCTAGACTCAGAGTTTACGAGGCTCCGCTGCGTGTCGTCTGGTTCTTGTTGTAGAAGCGTCTTCGGGACAGAAGTCTGTGACCTCTGCCTCCCGTTGCCCCGGTCTTCACAGCGGGACGTCCTGAGAACATATGGCCCTGACAGCACCAGATCTGCTCAGTGTGTAGACAAAGAGAGGCACTGGTGCACGGAAAATTCATGCAGCATAATTCAATCTAAAAATATATGCAGAAGTTAAGCTTTGTGTTTTTTAAGAAATGCTGGTAAAGCTGCAGGAGCTGATTTTGTTTTAACCTAAAAAAGGTCAAACCAGATCAATTTTTCACCACAAAACACTAATAAGTTAAATTACATGGACGTTTAGAGCTGACCTGAAACTTTTATCTTTGGAGTTTATCGTTGTAGACTGTAGTGATGCTGGAATTATCTCCATTTATATTTATTTAGGTTTAATTTGCTGCTGTTTTTTATCTTTTTTGAGCTGTTTCTCTGTAAAATAAGACATATTTCCAACAGAATAACCCATTTCCTTGGTTTATTTCCTTGTTCCTTCGTTGTTGACATCAGTGTCGACCAATGGGAGCGCTCCTTTTTACCTGAAGTGAGCTGTGATTGGACAAAATCTATTAAAATCTATTAAAATCCTTAATTATAAAGAGTAGATCAAGTCTTAAGGTCTCATTTTTTCTCAAATGATTCCTGTTACAATAAACTTTAGGAGATTGACTTTTAAGGCATTACACGTTACACTTTGTGTTCAAACAATCGACTAATCAGAGCTTTAAATTGCACTTTTACGATCTAAATCAGCAAAAAGCAGTTAATTAAAGCAGTTTGACCCTTGTGTTTGTAATCTAACTCTTTTACTTTAGCAAAATTGAATCAAATAGCATCTTTTTATTGCATATTACATATTTTCCTTATTATTTCTGTCCTAGTTTGTGTTACGTGGGTGTGTTTTCACATCTGTTGTCTGGTTATGCGTTCACATTATGCATTTGGCAGGTCTGCTCATGTTGGACAGCATTTAAACATCCCCACCGTCCCATCTGGTGCACTTCGATGCCATATTTGTGATTGGACAGACTGTTTTAGTGGTCACTTTTATTAGTAGGGATTATTTCATTATTATAGCATCAAGTTGGACAAATTTCCCAATGTGATTTTTTATTATTATTATTATTATTATTATTATTATTATTATTATTATTATTATTATTATTATATTTAAATTTTCTAAAGACATTGCTTTTCTTTATTTCCTTTCTATTCTAATATTTTATTTTTTATTTATTTTTATTTATTTTATTTTATTTTCACTGAGGTGTTTTTAGATTCTGGGATACTTATTTTTGATATTTATTCATTATATTTCTATTATCTTCTTATCTTTTCACTCGTCTTGTCTGTAACAAAAAAGAATTTCCCTTTATAAAGGAATTCTGATTCTGATTCTGATATAACAAATACTTAAAATGGTTTGATTTCACCCCAAAAGTAAGTAGTATTTGCCTAAAAGAAAGAAAAATACAATGAAATACCAGAAAAGTTAAGCTTGTGGTGGCTGTGCAGAGATATATATAAAAGATGATAAAAGCATCTGAAGAAACGAGGCACAAAAAAATAATGGCATGATTTGGGTGAAAAGTCATAAATTAGCAGGAGAAGAAACTGGGTTGATAATAAAAGAGGAGAAATGAACGCTGTGCCAGTCATAATTATCAGCGCTGACATTATCTCCTGGGTCCCGCTCTGGAAAATGAGTCTAATTGAAGACGACTGGTTTGAAAAGTCAATTGTTCTCGAGGATCCCTGGAGCGTTTTCGATGTGACGCGTTGTTTTCTGTTTCTGCAGCGGTTTGAACCTGGCTCCGGTCGCTCGTCTGCGCAGGCACGTGGGAGAAACTACCCAGCAGACGAAGCTGTTCAGCGACCTGCAGGACGTCTTCGACCCGTCCAGAAACATGGCCAAGTACCGCAACATCCTGAGCAGCCAGAGCATGCAGCCTCCCATCATCCCCCTGTTCCCCGTCGTCAAGAAGGACCTCACCTTCCTTCATGAAGGTTAGTGGCTTTTACAGTCGTCTTATTGTACTTTTAAAGCTCAGAGTTCAAAATAGTTAGTTTGTAAATGTCCAAAGCCTCATTTAAGATTGTGTTAAAGGAAGAAATGCAACTAAAAACTCACTAAATCAGTGTTTACATTTTCATTACACATTAGATGATAGTATTTTGTTGTAATAAAATGGTTTAAATAGACAATACTTGAAGCTCCAGTCCCTGATTTTCTTTTTTTGTCCCTGTCTCAGACTCCACTCTTCTCCAAAATCAGTCTAGGGACCTCTCCTGCTTCTCTTTTATTAAAAAATAAAACCAGACCAGTTCTTCCTCCAAAATACTAATCCATTTGACCAAACTGAAGTTTAGAGTTTAGCGTTAGCTTAGCTGTGACTTCAGCGTCAGGACGACAATTATCTCCTCCTCGTTAAACATTACGTGATTGAATTGACAGTATTTATCTGTGTTTTACGTTGTCTCCCTTTTCTCTGTTGATGCTTTTCTTTTTTCAGCTGTTTCTCTGTTAAAAGACATACACTTTATCTTTATTAAACTTCGAGGTTCTCATTTATTACAGTCCCTTATGATAAACAGTAGATGGTGTTTTTTTTTTCTCAAGTGATTGCTTTTACAATAAACTATTTGGCGTTTAAATCACTTTTTCAAAGTAAAAGAAAAAGGATCAGGTATGTTTTAAGTGTAGTGTTTCACTTTGAAATGACTATTTTCCTGCTTTTTGCCAGGTTTGAATGACGATTGATGTTTATTAAACGCCAAGAAACAATATCTTTAAGCTTGGATATTCTCTGTGACTCATTGTTACTGAAAAGTGATGGAAAAATTTGACTAATCTTTAAAAAATGCTTTAAAATGTCTAGATTTCCAAGTCTGTGGTGTATCATATGGGGATGTAATGTATCGTGGCAAACAATATTTTAACATTGCTGCTTTTAAATTAAGCCATTTTAGTTTTAGCTTTACGCTTCCCTTTAAGGGTGTTTATAAAATGCCGTTGTGATACAATAATAATACATTTTCTCATGCGTACAAAAACGTCTACGCAGAAGCTAGTGTCAAAAATACATTTAAGGGAAATGCCAGAAGTTAAGTACAACTAGATTTTCTCAGAAGTGTTGTCTTCAAACTTTCCAGGAAGTGAATAAGTTCTTCTAATGTGTCTTTGTGGGGAAACTTGACTTCGAGTGTGGACGGCCTGGTGAACTTGAGAAAGCCTAGGATCGCAAAGAGATCCGGCATGGTGTGCGCATGACCTCGGCGAACATGGACCCGGCCCTCATGTTCAGACAGAGGTGGGTCACGCAGAGATTTACAGAATTTACCTTTAAAGACGTGAGTGGGTAGTTTTAGATGGACTCCGTGGGGGTCCTGTTCACATCTATATCGTCTACATTTTAGCCCCTACTTTTTAGGAACAGACAGGACGAGGATACAGGGACCAAATTATGCTGCCTCGCCAAAATAAAAGCACAGAAACCACTCCAACTTTAAAAATAATCGAAATAAAGTCAATATTTAGGCTAAAAATCAACTTTGCGTTATTCGTTGAACTGATTTAGTATAATTTGGTTCCTGTGTTGTTATTACTGTCTGCTTTTTGTATTAGGGCCATATTTACCTACAGTATATTCTAGATTTTACTCAAATTATCCATAAATATCACATAAAATCCCACTTAAATATTAACTAAACTATTTATTTTAAGTTAGTAATAGCTTGACTGTGTCTTTACATATTCCTATATTTAAGAGTTTGAAGGATAAGTTTCAATATAACAAGGATAACATCTGTATTTACACACGTAGATTGTATTTAAGGTTTGCATTTGTAAAAAAATGTATTGATTGATTGTGGTTTAATTCATTTAAATGCGTGTCTATCACATTTGAACTGTATCAGCAGCAGACAGACACTAGTAAAGAGATAAAAATAGCCTTAAAACAAGATTAAAAATGTGCAAAAAGACTGTCACTGCACCTTTCCTCCACCGAACCGACCCGGATCCCCCCGAAGGGTCTGGTTTGATCAATCCTTCACTTCCTGTCCCGCTGATGGCGTCTCAGTGTTTCGATTGCATTCTTTTGTTGGCATGTATCGACACGAGGACACAAGCCGTGATTCGACCGGGACTCGGGCTGAATTGATGCCAACCTCGGTGTATATTTCCATCACTTTGGGTTGTGCTTATCACTACTTCGGTGCATGACTGCCCCCTGCAGCCACACCTTCGTACTACGCCCTCAGGTCTTAAAAATAAAAGACTTTTTTGGTGAAGTTTCAGTCTAATATGATGCACAAGGCCAAGCACTCTGGTCTGTATTGATATGGGGAGATGTCCTCTGTGTGGTGTCCTCCCATCTTCAATCATTTCTTGTTTGTTTGTGGTGGCATGACCTCTACATAGTCTTGTCACTACCACCACCTCCTCTTTCCCTGACCCTTGAACTTGTCTCTTAAGTCACGCTTCAATCTTCACGCCTCTCGCTTACAGGAAGAAGAGGTGGAAGAGTTTAGGGTAAGTTTGTCCCGGTGCCGGTCTCCCATCTCATTTTTGGCCTGGGCCCATTTGTTTAAATCCATTTAACCCCACCCTTGCATCATGCCCCACCATAAACAGCGCATGTTACTGAATGATTGTCTGCCTGTGCTTGTCTCATTAACCCCATCATTTGCAGTGCATCTTAAACCAACGCCATCAAACATTAACTGTTTGCCCTTTGATACAATCTTTGAGTCTCAACATATTTATTTTAAGGGTAATAACGGACCAATATTTGTGAGTAGGTTGTTCAGAAGAGGATCTTGTGCACTCAAAACAACACAAAAAATTATATTACAACATTGATATGCCAGCTTTTTTTAGTCTTATTCATGTTTACTTTTTCTCATTTTAACATTATATACCACTTTGTTAATAAAAATAAATGTATTTTTTGTAATGACACACTACTTTTGCATTGATTTGTGCGTATTATGTGTTACCAAAGCTGCAGACATTTAATTTATTTCTTCTTGAAGGGCCTCTTGTCCTATTTTAAAACATCTCTTTTGGCATATCCATGTCGTAGCGTATGATTTTCTTTTCCACATTGATCGTTGTGCCTCAGATCCTGTTTTTGATCACCTACATTATAAACCAAACTAAGATTGTATATTAAAAGCAGCTGTCGTACACATGTTCACATCTGCATCATGCCGTAATATTCCCCATATCGAGTCTTGTGCATCTTAAGCCTTCTTGCCTCCATCTGAAATGTTTTGCTGTTTCTTTCTGTTGCACGGCAGAAGAGCTGAGTCCTTCTCAGTTGCATGTTTTGAAATGCTGTATCCCACAAAACGGTTAAAGGCACATTTTGTTGAACATTTACAGTTAAGAGAGGAATAGCATCTTACTAATACCAACCAGCATTTAGCATTTTTTGAGTCTTCTCCCTCTTTCCCGATCTCTCGTTCTTCTTACGTTTGCGTTGTTCTTTCCCCGGGGCAGGTCTCTGAGTCAGGGCAGCACTAACTCCAACATGCTGGACGTCCAGGGAGGAGCCCATAAGAAGAGGGTACGGCGCAGCTCACTCCTAAACGCCAAGAAGCTTTACGAGGACGCTCAGATGGCCCGGAAGGTGAAGCAGTACCTGTCCAACCTGACGGTGGAGACGGACGAAGAGAAGCACCAGATCATGTCGCTCCAGTGTGAGCCCACCTACAGCACCTGTGAGAAACATCTGGGTTTTATATACAGTACTGTGCAAAAGTGTCACGCGGGTTTGGATTTAAAGTAAAATAAACTAAGTATGTTTGTTTTTATTTGTTTACAAAATGCAATGAGAAAAAAACAAGATAATTCTGAATTAAATCAATATTTGGACTGATTTTGCCTCAAAACAGCAACAGTTTGAGCAGGTTTTTGAAGGAACTGGGATAATTCTGTCAAACATTTGGAGAATCCCAGACAAAACCAGACCAGACTGGACTAAACCAGACCATGTAATCCCAGACAAAACCAGACCAGACTGGACTAAACCAGACCATGTAATCCCAGACAAAACCAGACCAGACTGGACTAAACCAGACCATGTAATCCCAGACAAAACCAGACCAAACTGGACTAAACCAGACCATGTAATCCCAGACAAAACCAGACCAGACTGGACTAAACCAGACCATGTAATCCCAGACAAAACCAGACCAAACTGGACTAAACCAGACCATGTAATCCCAGACAAAACCAGACCAAACTGGACTAAACCAGACCATGTAATCCCAGACAAAACCAGACCAAACTGGACTAAACCAGACCATGTAATCCCAGACAAAACCAGACCAGACTGGACTAAACCAGATCAGACTGGACTAAACCAGACCATGTAATCCCAGACAAAACCAGGCCAGACTCCATCACGTCAGGACTCATTCTGGGATCACTCTAAAAAAATAGTGTTTTTTGTCTCTTTCTCCTTTTCTTCATTTTGGAAAGTGATAAAAAGCAAACCAACATTTTCTAAAATTGTATCATACTTACTTTCCTTTACTGCATATATTCACACCTTTTGCACAGTACTGTTTATTTCTAATTTCCTTATATGGCATAAATAGTTTTTGTTAAGTGGTCATTTTAAAACAAGGAGGACATACTCAGCTGCATTATCCCCAAAGACATCACTGTGAACATTCTTACTGTTACCAAACACTGCCATCTAGTGGATTAATGTATGTGTTGCAGCTGAATCCAGTTTAAAACCTTGCTTAAATAACTTGTTTATTTGATCTCCTCTTTTTCTTTTAGTGTCGAAGAACTTGAGTGAGACGCTCCACCAAGTCCGACATGTCTCCGGTGTCTCTGCGGTCGGCGCTGCCTTCAGCCAAAACCCAAACCAGTGTCCCAGTCCTCCAGGTCCGGTCCCTCTGAACCCGCTCCGGAAGAAGAGCACGGCCAAAGACACGGGCCCGTCCAGTAGAACCTACATCAGCTCAAGGAATAGCTCTTCTCCTCTTCCTCCTCTTCTTAGTAACTCCTTTTCTTCTCCGGGGTTTGTCGCAGACTCCAGTTCTCCTCAGGTGGTGAAGAGCCTCCAGTCTCGTCTG